>MIQA02006232.1:0-10182 GCA_001887855.2 Sclerospora graminicola
GGAACAGCTCGCTCGTCTAGTGGAGGGATCTGGTCCACTCACGTTGGGGTCCATGGAAGCTTGCCGACTATGGTTGGAACTCCGAAGTGCAATTCCCGAGTTGGTTTCTCTATTTGACACCAATTGGGCACTTAACGCTGAGTTATCCGCCCGTCGGGTCGTTATCGATACCTTGGAACATGATTCTGCCGATCTGGCTAGACAGCTATCGGCTCTTCGGTTAGATCGCGACAAACTTGACCGAGACCTGCAAGACATGGCCGGCCGCGTTCAGAGTCTGACGATGGAGCGTGATCAGCTATCAGCTGACCTCGCTGCTCTGCGCCTCTCCAAGCCTTCGGACACCGTCGCCTCTCTACAGTCGTTGATCAGTTCGCTGACTATTACCATCCGCGATCAAGGTATGCTTATTCCATTCATTGTTCTGCGATATGTATATGACTTTCCATGTTTGCTTCCAGACGAACGTATCGAGGCGATGAAGAGTTCAACGGTCGAGATGGTGGATCATCTACAACGGCTCGATGATCACCGTCTCGACCGTGACCAACTGCTTCGTGACAAGATCCGTACTGCCGAGGACGTAGAGCGTCGGGAAATCGAGGTGCGCTACTCGGATGAGCAGGTCCAGCTCCTGGTAAAGCAACTTTCCGATTCTCGCATCGGCCGCGCCTACATACAGAAAAGGTTGTGCGAGAGTCGGAAAGAAGCTGAAGATTGCCGGCGCGAGCTTAACCTTGCTCGGGTTAAACTTGAAACCCTAGATCTCGATGATCGCGCCTGGCTCCAGCATAACGCCGACTTGAGGAATGTTGCGGTACAGACTATGGAAAGGTGGACCAACCCGAACACCAATTCGGAGTCTCTTCGGACAGCTTTGCAACGATTTCCTGAGCTGATCAGCTTTCTTGCTCCGTCTGGAACACCTCCGCAGTCTCCCGAGTCTGCCCCGCCATCACCCGCATCCTCCGTCGCTTCCTTGCCGGCCCATAGTGCTGATCAGCCCGTGATCAGCACTGCAGCGGCTTCTGCGTCTACTCCACCCCGTTTACCGCCAACCTCGAGATCAGTCTCCTCGATCTTGAGTTCTGCGAAGCGTAAACGGGCCAGCTCGTCGAAGAAGAAGATGGCTCCCGCCAAGCGCTCTCGTCTTATTGTTGATTCGGACGATGAGTCGACTGATCTGGACGAGAGGACGCTATCTGTTCTGGCCCGATCGCGCAGTACTGATCGTCGAGCTCCAGTGGCGACCCTTTCAGGCGTAACTTCGCTGACCCAGGCCGTCGCTTTACTTGACTCCGATGGCGAGGACGAAGATGATCTTGAGGAGAGGCAACCGGCTTCGGCTGTTCCCAGCGTTCCTCCACCGGTCAATACGACGGTGATCGCCCGACCACCCAATTTCACGGGCGTCTTCATCCCGGCGAACCGGTCGTCGATTGAGCAGGACGACTATAGCTATAATCCGAACCAAAGGTTCATGGATTTATACGTCGTCATGCAGGGCAAGCCGACTCCTGCTCACATGGCAACTCGAAAACCTTGGAGTGCCGATCAGGTATGGGATCTGACGCCTCAGGTTCTTGCGGTGAGGCACAAACTCGTCCCTCGCTTGTGGTCCCGTCCGCCAGGATGGATCTTTCCGACTAGATCGTCGGCGCCCAAGGAGAAGCAGTGGCAACCGCGTGTGTTGACCAGAGGCGCTATCGAGCTTCTGATCGATTCAGCACCTTGGGATGTCCTCATGACGCCTATGCCCGGGCTGGCGTTTCCCAATCTCCCCTGGTTTGTCGATCTACAAGGACGTCTGGCCCTGTATTATCAGGAGCATGTTCAAGCGATATGGGAGGCGACCCACCATTTCCCGATCACGGCGACGATGCGCAAGGACGCGTGGATTGAGCATTATTATCATGCTCGCAAGCGTCGACGCACAAAAGCTGGGGCTGCCTGGGCTGCGATCTGCGACCATGTGGTCAATGGGATTCAACATGGCGAGTGCGATCTGGACATTTTCTTGTTTCCTGCCGTGATGCATCTGCCTGTTCGTCGGGCGGGATCGCGAGGCATCAAGGCTGACGGCGGGGAGTGGTATCCCGGTTATGGACATCCAACTCCGATCGGCACGTTGCGTGATGCCCTGATCTTTACCGATCAGCAAGAGCCTTGGCGGAACCAGTTCCGATCAAGCCCCATGGATCATCCGGGGTTCACGGTTTCTCGTCTGCGCACGAAGTATGGCCCGTGATTGTCGTGACAACCAGCTTTCGTTTCGTTCTTTCCATAATCATCAATATATCACGACAGTTTCTTGATAACTTTCACGTTCCATATCCACACTTCATATTCAGGTCCCACTATTGCCTCCATCTTGTATATCGGTCGTTCACATGTATGCAAATGTAGTTCTCGTGCATTATATGTATATATATCCATTGCCTCTGAACCAGCTCAACCACCCTGATCTCCACTTGTTCGACCATTACCTTTGGCTGATCTGTCACAATGTGTCAACCCAGGCTATTGAGACTCCTGGTTGCCCTCTTCGTGGGTTTGCATCACTCCAAATCGATTTCGTCTCACCCGATCACGTTCAAATTCTCTTAGTAGAGCTCCACAGTTTAGATCACGTTCATCTACCCACTCGGGATCGTCATAATCCTTCCATCGAACCAAGTAATCACGATGGGTTCGGCCAAATCGGGTCCTCTTGCCTGATCGGGTATCCAAAATCTTTTCCACTTCAAATTCGATCTGGTACGTTCTTTCCCAACTGTCTTCGGACAAGAGAGCTTCGTCGAAGTCAAACCTTGGCTGATCATCGCATGACAGCCTGGTTTCGGGCCGATCGGGGTATTCCCGAGCCAGTTTCAGCTTCGACAAATGGACGATCGGGAAAATTCCGTAATCGGTACCAGCAGTAATCAACCGAGCGGCATGATCACCGATCAGTTCGGCTATACGGAACGGTCCATGCCACAGATGTGCTAACTTCTTGGCGTATCCTTCTTTCACGCGATCCAAGTAAAGCCAAACCCTTGATCCCGGCTCGATGTTATGGGAATCGGCTTGATCATTGTTCCGATCAGCTCTTTCTTGGATGGCCCTCCGCAATCGTTCGTTGACTTGTTCCCGCGCATGTTGGTAGTGACGCTGGAGTCCCATACGCCATCGACGAGCTTCGCGATCTCGACCTCGGGTAAATCCATCCGGAATCACCGACTCGATGGTAGATCGGGGTTCCCAACCATACGCCACGTAGAACGGAGTATCTCCCCTGATCCGATCGAAAGAGGAGTTCAGCGCAAACACCAACCTCTCGGCATACTCATATCAGTCTTGTTGAGCAGAATCCGCGACATACATCTTGATAGCTCTGGTTAGCGTCTGTACCATACGTTCGACCTTACCGTTCGCCTGCGGACGGTATGCCATGGTCGAGCTCTGTTTCTGGCCAAGCATCTGATTGAAGGATCGGAAAATTTCGGCCATGAAACCTGGTCCGCGATCATGCCTGATCACTTCACTGGCTCCAAACCGCCTAAAAACACATTCTTCGGAACTGCAAGCGACTTGTTGGGCTGTTCGGGTAGATCCCGCTTTCGCGATCACCAATCCCGTGAACAGATCAGTCCAGATCAGCAACTCTGTGTTGCCCTTTAACGATTTTGGCAGGGACGGTATGTGATCCTTCGCTATCACTTGGAAAGGGAAGGTCGCCTGGATATTTCCAGGTGATCTACCCCGGATATTCGGCATACCTTTTCCGGTTTCGCAATCCGTACATGTCCCGACAAACTTTTGGATACTTCTATATAAGCCTCTCCAATGAAAATGTTTACGAATCCTGTGATACGTTCGACCTACGCCCTGGTGGCCACCCTCTAAACTGACGTGATAATGGTGTAAGATATCAGGTTGTAAAGTCTCCGGGATCACGAGCCTTGCTGATCGTTCCAAATCTGCATTGGCCTGATCAGCTTGCACATAGTAAAACAATAGATCATTTTCGTCGATCTTATAGTTGGACGCGATCTTAGCACAAACTTTTGCTTCACCTTGGCTCGATTCCTCAGATCACCCTTCAGATACGCCTTCAAATCAACGATCCATTTTTCCTCGTCTTGTGCCCTGAAAATTCTTTCGATCCGCATCTCCTGTACTATTTCTTCTGTTAGGCTTTCTCGAGAGAGTGGTCTGTTAGGTGGTGGTCTAGTTCGTGACCTCGTCATGATCGAGATCTGGGCTGCTTCCTTTTTATCTTCCGCACGTATCAGCTCAGGCAACCTATTGATCTCCACCAGTTCTTCCAGCAATGCTTGATCAGTAACTATTGATCCGGCCTGATCACGCATAGCCATAGTGGCTAGGTGATCTGCGCTCCGATTCCAATCACGTTTCACATGTAAAAGATCATGTCTTGGCCATCCACGTAAAGCTTTCATAACGCGATCATTCAGTAGCTTCAAACGCAGCGCTTTACAGTCGATCTCTCCAGTGATCTGCCGAATTACCAGGTTTGAATCTCCGCATATGATTACTCTTCCCATCTTTTGCTCTTGCTAGAGATCCAAACCTAGCTGCAGACCACGATATTCGGCCTCATTGACCGTGATACCCGGAGTATAATCCGAGCCGGCCGATATAACAGTCCATTCAGGCAGTTTCCATAACAGCGCACTATACGCCCCTACGCCTTTCTTCACACTCGCTGATCCGTCGAAACTTACAACGATCAGATCTTCCTCCGAGCCGACGATCGGTGGGGGTATAGTGATCGATTCACGTGGTTGCTTCCGAGGAGCGACTCGATCAGGGCTTCATCGACTTCTGATCGGGGCGTGATGCTGGCTG
The DNA here is from genome assembly GCA_001887855.2 of Sclerospora graminicola. Taxonomy (NCBI): domain Eukaryota; phylum Oomycota; class Peronosporomycetes; order Peronosporales; family Peronosporaceae; genus Sclerospora; species Sclerospora graminicola. The sequence goes on from MIQA02006232.1 coordinate 4,855, forward strand.
CCAGTGTTCCAAGAATTTCTTCTTCGCCCTTGGTGCACTTGATGATCTCCAAAGTCCACTGAGATAACACCGCTGCCCATCGCCCCAGTCTCCCGTCTAAACCACTCGCTGACAGTAACCACGCCAAACTAGATCGCCTGGATAATACCTTAATTGATCTAGTTACCAGCATAGAGTAACAAACATCCAATACACGTAATAATGCTAGCACTTCTTTATCCACAATACCATAGTTAACTTCGTTCGGTTTTAATGTTCGGCTTGTGAACGTCACCGGGCAATAAACTCCATCGTGATCTTGGACCAGTGCGGCCAATATTGCCCATTTACTAGCATATAGAATCACCACGGGAATCTTCTCCGGATCGAAATGTTTCAGTATCGGCGTCGAAATCATCTTCGCCTTCAACATACTGAAAGCTACCATAGCTCGCTTCATATGGTCCTCTGACCCTGGAACAGTTCGATCGATCAGTGATCTAGTCTTGAGATCCATTTCAGTAACTTCAACTTCGTGATCAGTCTCAATTGGTGATCTTCCTACCCGATCACGTTCTCGTAGCCCATGATAATCCACTTCCTTCAGTTCATATAGTATAGCGGCGTAAATCGAGAAGTCTTCGATAAATCGGCTATAATAATTCAGAGATCCGAGAAAGAATTGCATGGCCTTCAGTGATCGGGGAAAAGGTAAGTTGCTGAGGGCGGCCAGATCCTTCGGGTTTGCCTCCAAACCTTGGATTGACACGTTATGGCCGAGGTAAGCGACCTTGGGTTGACCCCAGAAACTCTTGACCACACTGATCGACAAATTCCAGCGCTCGCAGGTGTTCAGAAGTCGTTCGACCTTATCGCACAGCATATCCCAGGATGTTGCTGTGACCAAGATATCATCTATGTATGATCGCCTTCCCAACACTGATCGGCCCTGATCTTGGTCTGGTTCACCTTCCGTAAACACATCATGTAGATCGGTGGCTTCCCGATCAGCACTGATCTGGAAATATCCATAGAGAGCATTGTCGATCAGCCTCTGATAGATCTGTGGGGCATTCTTTAATCCAAACGGCATCCGATTCCATTCAAAAAGCCCGAAAGGTGTAACGAAAACCGAGATCTCTCGAGCGCGATCAGTCATCGAAACCACCCAGAAACCACTAGCCATATCCAGCGAACAAAACCATAAAACTTTATCCAGATCTTCTAGTAAATCGTTGATCAGGGGCATCGGGTAGACCATCAACTTCGTGAGGCGATTCACCATTCTATAGTCGATACACAATCGAATATCGACCCCGTTTTTCTTTATCACAATCACGATCGGTGATGCCCACTGCGATGTTGACGGTCGGATGATTTTTGTACTCAACAAACCCTTGATCAAATCGGATAACTTTTCCCGGTATTGAGGTGCAACTTTACGACAGCGCTGAGCGATCGGCCTCGCATTTCCCACGTCTATATCACAAACAGCTCCGAATGCGGCTGGGGGTAGGGCGTTACCTTTCCCCATCAGTAAGTGGCGCCTTTTCCAGATGATCTTCTTTAGCCGATCGATCTGCTCGGGAGTGTTCACTTCGGGATCACCGACCTGTAGATCTTCCATGGTGACTTCTGGCATATTGGGCGATACTTCCGGCAAAACGGCCATCTGCTTCTCGATACCTTCAATGTACTGATCACCACCTTCATGTATACACACTTGTTCATCTACCTGATCTGCCTTTTCCTGATCGGTATCATCTTGAGTCCTCCTTTGTAAGTCATCCAACTGGTGATCTGCTTCGATTTTACTTTCCTCCGTAATGACTTCGGCAGATTCATCTTCCTTTTCCTTCTCAAGATCGTTCCTGAACTCCTCACCGTCATTTCCGCTCTCTGGATCCGCTGTCTTCGGTGAGCCGGGTCTAATAATATTCAATATTTGTGGACCTTTTTTGACCCGGCTTTCCCCTATCGCTTCGATCGGCGGTCTCCTGATCAGCAGCTTGGTCGGCGTAGAATATTCCGGCTTCTCGACCATAGATGAGGTATCTTCATCCGCTATATCTTCGTCACTAATCAGGTCTGTGGTGGCTTGATAAGCCAGATTCTGCCATTCAATATATCTTCGTGATCCCACTGAGACATACCCGATCTGTCGAGGTACTTTCCCTTCGGGTAGCCACATCCCTAAGATCATGTCTTCGTGAACGATCAGCGGCTGATCGGATATATTCGTAACCCTGATGTAACTTGATCTGCCGATACCCTTAACGAACGTTGGTACCCATCGTTCACCACGGGTTAACCACAATTTCTGTTGCCGATCACTCGGCCGAATCATCACATCGACTGATCGGGCCACCCCGATGTTCTCGTACTGACCCATTTTAAGCATCCGCACATGAGTACCATATAAAGGGCGTCGGCCGGATAACTGAATCTGCACCTCATCTGGCAGAGTCAGGGTTCCATGAGACAGGTCAAGTCGTATACTGGCTGGTACCATAAAATCCATCCCCAATATCGCGTCTTGACCGGCTAACCGGCCAACCCAAGCGTTAAAATAGTAGACCAGGGATCCTGCCAAGGTGATTTTAACACGTGATCGTCCTTCCGTCATATACGAACTCTCGCCGATCCCAACACATTCTTGCCTCTGGGTACTGTCTATACGACATCCCACCTTACGAGCAAAGGCGGAGTCGATGATCGAGACTTCTGCCCCAGAGTCAAAAAGAATAGTGGCTTTTTCATTGTTGATCTTTCCATTAGCTTTAGCCTGTTTAAACCACTTGTCGGGAGAGTGATACTTCCAGTATCCTCGGATTCACCAGGCAGTAGATCCAACTCCATGATCACGTCCGATCAGGAATATTCATCCACTCTGAGACCGTAGATCGGACATCGATCGATGCAATTTGAAGTAGAACATATATTGTCGGTTATCTTCTTTTCCTCAAACTTATCTCCGCTACCGACATATGCATAAATGCAGAACATAGATCGCTCGGCTCGAACCAGATTCCAAACTGGCGAGCGATCTAGTTTAACATCTTCTCAACATCTGGTGGAAGCATACCAGCATGTTTAGTCGGCACATACCACTTGCGCATCAGATTAAAAAATTCTTCAATAGGGCAGGCCCCGGCGTCATGAAGCTTCCCACAGGTCTTGCACACGAAAAAACAATGATCAGAAGGGTGACCTTTACGATCACATTTTCCACACGTAATTCTTTTCCAACAATCACGATCTCCATGTTTGGTCGACCCACAATGCACACATTTCTTACGAGATCGGTCCTGACCAGGTTGAATACCACCAGGTTTCCGTCCATCCATGCCATTAGCCGATGATCTCGGGCGATACACTGGCTCCGTCGTAAAGATATGACGATACTGTTCCTCGTCCGAGCTCAGACTTGACTGACCACTTTCCTCTTCCGAACCTGAACTGTCTGATTCCTTCGTGATCATCCAAATTGCTCTGGCCGGTCGTGCTGCCGGTACCTTGCCCTGATCAGGGTGTGGCTTTGACCGGTACCAGTTCGATCCTACCTCACCATGGGCTGTCGACTTTAGGCCCGCTGCAGCGTCCTCAGAGTCAGTTCCAGTTGCTCTGAGTCCTTTATACGGAGCAGGGTTAGCTGATCAGCCAGATCGCGATTATCCAGAGTACCAATGAAGTGTTCGACATGTTCGCGGGCTATATCCGGGTGTCGTGGGTCCTTGATCGGCATTTTCGCGCGTAGACCAGCAACATTCAGCCGATGTAAGTATTCGATCGGCGTCTCGTCGGATCTTTTCTTCATGTGGTAATACTGTCTCGCGACAGACACCCCCGAGTTGCAATATTGCTCTTCAAATTCTTCACACAATCGAGGCCACTTCAAACGCACTTCTCGGCTCAGCTGCTTAAGCCAGTTCTTGGCCGGACCTTTCATTAGATCAGCGAAGATCAGATATCTTTCACCTTCCGGTGTTTTGTCTCTCAAAAAAGCTGATTTAGTCCGACTCAACCAAGCTCTAGCCTGATCATCATCCATATCCTTGCCGGTGAAATCTTTTAATTCCGAGATCGCCGACATTCGCACTCGAGTGATCGTTCCCGAATCACTGTCAAATGCCTGCGCGGAGGCCATATTCGCCCTACGAGGCATCTCAATGTCCAGATCATCCGGATCGAAATGCTGACTGATCTCTCCTTCTGACTCCATGTCCACATCACTACGTGGGGGCGATCTATGAAATCGATCTTGGTGACCGACCTGGCATATCGATCGAACAATTCCGGCTGATCGAACTGATTCCATGTCCACGTCCACGGGTTTCTTGACCGGTTTCGCAGCGTATTGATTCATGTTTGGTGTTGAACGCCATGGTTGTCCTTGCCCAGGTGTGTACTGAGGTAATCCGTATTGTTCACTTACGAATCGGTTCATCATAGTCGCGAACATGGTTCTCATTTGCTCTGGGACCCCCTGTATGTTGGTATGAGCACTGCTGGGAGTCGGATTGTTCTGTGGCACTTCCTGAGCATCTTCAAAACTATCATCGGATCCGGCTTGACCAGGTTCAGGCTTCCTTTTCCTGTTCTGCGACTCGATCTTGGGGTCGATCTGCTTAATCCCTTTCGGGCCCAACGTCATACGTGTTATCCCAACCGAGGAGTCGGTGGAGTCCGCTCCAGATTGTGATGACGATTGATATATCGACTCAATATCCATAGGATATTCAACCAACTGCGATCGGTGTGAAGGGTCCGCGATCGGCGACTGAACCACGGGGTTCGCCCCGAGTAACGAGGCAAGGTGATCATACAGAGTTGTCATAGCTTCTCTGATCGTCCCTTGGTCCAGATCGAACAGCATATTCGCGTCGAACGCACCAGTAGTGAAACCAACTTCGTCGATCTGCGCCAAGAGAATTCCTGATCTGGTCAGGTTGCATGCCTGTGATAACCGGCCTGGTCGGCTGACCTTCAAGCTTCCCGATGATCTTCATCACTCGGTTGGTAGCTAGGAACTTGTGAAACTCTCGAAGATAGAACAGTCGTTCCAAATCTTGAACAGTGGTCTTCTCAGCAGGTTCGGTCTTTTCTTCGTCTTCCTCGAAGATCTTCGGTTTAGGTTTCACATATTTTTTTAGGTGGATCACAATGATCCGCCCCCATGTTTTTTCTGGCCTTTTCCATTTTCTTTTTTATGCATAGGATCAAGGTTAGCACCTCGATCCTTTCCCGGGTTATAGTTAACTTTACAATAACCCAGATCGACACCGATCGGGGCCATGTGGGGAGTTGTTTCATCTTTAATTTCGACCTGGCACTCCACCAGACCAGGTC
>MIQA02006233.1:0-14231 GCA_001887855.2 Sclerospora graminicola
GAGTCGCGGCGTCTTCGTATACTTACCTCAAGTCTCCCGTGTTTTGAACACGGTATTAAGTCTTGGGAAGTGGTGACATTTTGGCCTTCTGTGGAAGAGTGTGGAGTTATATTTGGATTCCCCTCTGCATACACATTTGGATTCACCCTTCATTATCATTGGTTTAGCTGGCCGATTGATTATTCTCGGTCCCGCCGGCACTATACAAAGTTCAAGTATATTATTGGCTTAGCTGGCCGATTGATTATTCTCGGTCCAGCCGGCACTATACAAAGTTCAAGTATATTGCCCGAAGAGCTCCCCGGTGACGATTCCCGCCCAGGAGCTACCCCTAGTTCTAATCCTCATCTCCCTATTTCAGCGGATATACATTTTTCGCCCTAGGGTCCACCAGGAGAGCAAACCAGCCAGTACTGACGGGTACACAAGGTGAGCTTTTAACATGCAACATCCGAGCAGTCACGATCAAGCGGATGGAAGTGACCGATGCAGCCGGTCAGATGCCGGATCGGATCATGACTCGGATGGACGGAGTACCCCCTCCGATAGTCTGTCGTCTGGGCCCCCCGTGGGTGTTCGCGTCTCAGGAAGATTTTCTGAGAGCGACTACACCACAATCCCATACCTTGTGAGGCTCCGCATCTTGCATGCTGGTCCACCAGGAACTCACCTCACACCGATTTTTCCACTTCGCCAACACCTTTTGCAATTGTGGTGTTATCCCCTGATAGTACAACTTTCGAAAAGCCCTTCTTTGTTTTGGCCATATCTTCCGAATCGGCGTCATGTCCTCCACCGACCAGCCTATCAAATGTAAGTCCGGATGGGGTTGCAGTACCACTAACTCGTCCATAATTGATGAGTTTTCATCATTTTCATGCAATGTACTTGATGCCACTTTCCATAGTATCGCATCCTCCTGTTGTGTAGCCTTAAAATTGTATGCCAAAGGTATAGAGTGCCAGGTTTTGATATAGTAGCCGAAGAAGTAGCTAGCCCTTATTTTTAAGTATTGGTAGTTGATAATTTAGCTCGATTCGCTAGACTGCTCGTGTTGTTAACTATTTAAAGAGTCATCGTGTCGAGACGGCAACTTGATTGGTTACGCCAAATGACTAAAGTGCAACTCGCCTGTGCAAGTGATACTAGTGATGAGTAAACTGCCTAACTTTAGGTTACACTTAAAACTAGCTTAAATGCATTTGAGTTTTTGCATTTTTATTTATTTGTATGTCACTCACTCTTTGCTTCTAATGAATCTAAGTGTTCCTTTGGATTCAAAACATGTTGTAATTTTGACATCTACTTCATTCTAAAGCTTTTTTGCCAGTTTCAATAATTTTGCAATGTTGAGTTAACCTATCGATAATAAAGCGCTTATTAGTATCCTAACAAAATCTCCTGAATACTACTATTACGTTAGTATACAAAAGTGGTTCTAAACATTGATTTTAATAAAGATAATCTCGCTAACAATACGGAAGAGAAGGAACGTAATGATGACAAATCGAGTTCGTTATATTATTCGAGTTTAGAAGTACGGCCGGTGAAATGATGTGAAAGTGGGTATTTGATGTGGAACCATGCAAATTCGAGTAGGTTCGACTTTGATTGGTCTAAATAATTTAGATCGAGTTATTTCGAAATTAGTTGGTCTTTGACTTCAGACCAAAGACAAAGCATAGAACTGGTTTATATTTAATAAAACCTAAGAAAAAATCATAGGAGTACTATTTGATTAGGTGGTCTATTAGATATAGACCAGTTATATGCTTTGTTTTTCGGTCTCAAGTCAAAGACCAACTCGTAATTGCGAAATAACTCGACGTTCTTACAAAATGTCCCGGGACGGGACCACGGGACAGTCCCAAGTCCCGAAAATAAGAGATCTGATTTTTTCAATTTAAGTTCGGACTGACATACTCTAAAATATATATAAGCCTCGCTAATGTGCAATTACTGCAGAGATATTTAGATACATCTTTAAGCTATTCATGAACGCAGTGTTCCTTCTTACCGACAAACGACGACTGATTCGCGAAAATAGAAGGCCTAGCGTAAGCCCTAAGCTCAAACGATTACAGAGTATAACGCAAAGGTTATTGGGGGACGACAGGTTGATTACGACAGATCGTCGGCTACGATTGCCGCCATTATTCTGTCAGGGGTCTGCTTCGTTATACTAATTTTCATCGCACTGCGATTATCACGCGGCCACAAAAAAGATGCTTGAGAGGTAGAATAAGCGAAACGGTGTTAGCTCTGTCGAGAATCAGCTAGCTTGCAAGCACAGGAGTAAGGACATGCTGCTTCGTTAAGTGTTGTCCTCACGCGGGACCACTCGAATCAATATGGAGGCAACACAATACAATACCAAGCATACGAGCGAAATCACTCACTAGACTCCTTCCGTACCGTCACTATCCTTGGTCTCCTTCTTTTCAGTCACTGGAAGACGAGACTTTTCTTCATCCGAATCCGACTCAATCTCTGGATTCACATCCTCGTCCTATGATGAACCGTGCGTCTTTCGTGTCATCTCTAGGCCGGGACTATCTGTCATTGGCAGCTAGACATCATACAAAACCAAATCATTTACCAAAACGAGAAAACTATCAAGGAATAGACCTTTCAAACATACCTGCATGGAATACGCAAACTGTGAGCTGTTCTGAGTAGGCCGCCAAATAAATGTCATCGCGGCTGAGACAATGAAATTTAACACAGGCCAGGCCACGAGCTGCATCCACTCCCACTCAACGTCCCACTCAAAGACGCCATGGCGACTGCAGACGGCCACAACCGTCAGAATAGTGAAAAATGCGATAAAAGCAGCTAATGACCACGCCAAAGAGCAATACATGCTCAGCTTGGCAAACTGCTTTTGCTCCCGCAGATCTCGCAGAATGCGTTCCATGCAAAATCGAATCCACATGACGAAAATAAGGTTACACAGTAGCTGAAGAAATGACCAAACGGTAGGCCTCTCACGAAAGTCGGCACCACTAGATGTGCCGCGCGTCACCTCGTCAGCAATCCCCGAAGGAAAGTATGCCAACGACAAATCGGCAATCACGCTCACCTTAAGGTGCTTCGTACAATCCCGTATCCGAGACACACGATTAGCAAAATAATCCGAGCCAAGGTGCGCACTAGCATCTTTCATTATTTTCACATCATTTCACATCGATTACTCGTCATTTAAACACACACGTATCTCAGCCACAACAAACAACGTACATCCAATATCACGGCAATGAGAAGATGTCGTCGGATATGGACAGCAGACGGGTTCTCCCGTTTTATTCATCCGATAGAACGCGTAGATCCAAACTGCAGACGCGATGGTGCCCATTAATAAAATCAGCGAAATTCCCCAATGCAACGACAGTAGCTGGCGACGATGCCGAATCAACAAGAACGCAAAGAAAAAGTCCAGCGGCAGATATCCGAGTGCCGAGAAACCGCTAAAAGGAAGCATACCGTACAGCACGGCGGGTAGTAACCCATAAGGGTTACGCAACTCCATCGACCCTACAAATGTTAGCGTTCCCGTGCCGCACTTTCATCATTAGTGCAGACAAACACTTGTGTGTCTGTCCAGCCGCTAGAGGTCACGAGATGTGACACATTAGCGCTCACTGAAGGCGTCGGACCGTTGGTCACATTGAACACAAAGCGCTGAATGTCCGACATGCCATTATACTTCATCCCTTCGTTGACGTTGGATCAAGCGAAGAGCTCGATCATGTTGGCCACCGCTTCGAAATCCTGATAGCACTATCGGTCTATCGTTTGCGTGGTACACGTATGTTAACGACGTATTTTTTTTTGTGGTGCACATCGACCGTCCCAGTCCCAACGTCCCAAAAAAAAACGTGGGACCAAGCCAGATGGTGGGACCGATGCCGTCCCGACGTGACCAAACCCGCGTTTTCTAGGCCAATCGTTGTCGTTCATTTGGTCCCGGGATCCCCGGGACATTTTATAAGAACACCCCTAAATCATTTAGACCAATCAAGTTCGAATTTAATGTGTCATACTCGAATTTTCATAGTTTCACATCAAACATCCACTTTAATTCATATATCCGATTAGATTCGAGTTTAACCCCTTCCGTACAATCACCAGTCATACTGCTGACCTTAGAATAGAATATAGAGGAATTCTGCTAGATTTTATGAAAAAGAAGAAAAGGAAAATTGGCTAGCCCTTATTTTTAAGTACCGTCAAGGGTCCATGAATTTGCATACCGCTCCCTGAATAAATGTATGAAGCTCCCGAAATGATACATTTCAAGAACGGCGTAAATAAATGCATCGTAGATGTCGCAGGCATTTTGACACGTTTTTTTCATAGGGTTTAGGGTTAAGACGTTCGCCCAGCGCGTATCGAAAAAAATTGTTCCACATGAAAGTAGAACGCATAAGGCACCAATGTTTACAATGAGCACGGAAAGAGATGCCGAGGATACAGGTGCTTGCTCACCAACAACTGAAGAAAGATGTTTATAGATCAGTATATAGATAATGAACACTATTCATTTGCCTGAGTTCGTGAGTAGTAACTGTCCTGTTTTTGCTCAAGAGCCCTAAATGATACATTTGGACAGCTAAAGTGAATGTATCATTCTGGTCGCCTGATTCATTTATTCAGGGAGAAGTATGCAAATTCATGCGCCCTTGACGGTACCAGTAATTCATAACTTAGCTCGATTCGCTAGACCGCTCGTGGTGTTAATTATTTGAAGAGTCATCGTGTCGAGACGTGGAGCGACCAGCAACTTGATTGGTTATGCATAATGATTATTATTACCCAAAGTGCAACTTGTTCCAAGTTTAGATTACACTTAAAAATAACTTGAATGCATTTGAACCCAATTTTTGTGGTGTTAAAGGGTTTATTGCGGTAGGATGAAGTAAAAAAATAATGAAGTGCTCATTCCATGGCTGGTTTGGGAAGCTGAACGATAACAATGCGGAAGAGGACGAACGTAAAGATTTCGGTATGTTATACAAGTTTAGAGGTGCAAAGTAGTGACTTTCACGACTACTAAGTGTAAATAAGTTTAAATGTATAGTGTATTGTGGCACACACCATGATATGTCTAATTTTGAAAAGAGTGAGTCATATCGAAATTGTAACAGGCTAGCTGTTACAGGAGTACACTGTTAAATTGCAAGTGAGGAAGCGTGCAATTGGTCAGAAACAAATGTAATTTGTTTCTCAATAGTTTAATTAAGATTAAACTTAGAGTTGGACTATTTAATTGATTAAATAGTCCTTAGTTATATATATGAATAATTACTACGACACGTGGCTGCAAGACCGTAAGTTTAAGAGTGAATATATTTATGAGTGGTTTAGAGCTAACTACTATAATTAGATAATCATATAAACATGTAATATAAAACTGATCTAACAATACTCTTATTATTAGATCTCTTCTTAGATTCGATATTTGTATCAGAATATGCTTCCCAGGGTGGATTATAATAACTCATAATCCAATATTCACATTTCAGACAGTAAGTCTGAAATTGAACTGTGATATTTCAACGTAAATATCACTTATGTAATGGTACCCCATTACATCACCCCCCACTCAAGGTGGTTGGCCAATAATATTATGTAATATTGGCCAATCGAATGGTGGCACTTGTTGGTCATAACAATGTTTTATTTACAACCATTAGCGACCAGAAGAACTCAATGGTCGAGACACGCGGCGGCGCTCTTAAGGGCGCTGCTAAAAATGCTAATACAGCATCCACGTCTGCATCACGTGCAGAGGTGCCGACATCTAATGCCGACGCTGCTAATGTAGCGTCGGAGGAGAAGCCGAGAGACCCAATGTCTCTCGTATTAGACGCTGCGGAAGAAGTGTCTAAGAGGGGACGTGAAGATGTCGCTAGCGCGATATCTAGAACGCTCGCACCTGCCGAATGGCGGGTGGCGAAGAAGTGTTCGTCCGTCTTCAGAGACTCATCGGACTCCGAAGAAGAGGGTGAGGACATCACCGTCCTCCGCAAGGGGTCTAGCGAGCGTAAACTCGCTAGAATTTCTTCGCCGATAAGTGACGGCGAGGTGGATTCTGACGCTGTCGATTACGACAGCGACAATTCCGTCTTAAGGTGGCAGAAGGAGATGAGAGCTCCACCCGGACCTCGTCACTCGCCTGGTCGAGACGATGACTTTGGAAGGGCAGGTGGCGCTCTACCTTCCAAGAAACAACGTACAGAAGTGGCTTACGCTACTTTTGATTTGTCATGTCGTACGGAACCATATGTTCCGTACAAAATAGGGTTTTGGCCCCCGGCAGGGACGTTAATGCCCGAAAGTGGCGGGCATACCAAGCGCGATTGTCAATACCCGTTGTTTGATATCAACGCGCTTGATGATTGCGAAAACCTTCGCAATCGCTACTTTGATAGGAGTACCGACAATAGACGTCGGTACTTTATCGACCTTTTCTTTCTGGCTCGTTATTATACGAACTGAAAAGGGTCGCGTCAGAACAGGGACGATAAAGACGCCCTGACGCAGAATTGGAATGCCTTTGTTGAGAACTACAACAAAGGTCCCGACGATTACGTGAAGCGAGTTCACGTAAATCGTGAGCGCTTTTTAATGCACTCACGTTCAGGAAAAATAGAGTTTATCCATTTTACCTGCATCAAAGAAGGAATTTCTTGCGGTGTTCCTTCTCATATGACTTGTCCTTGTTGTCCAAACGGAGCTCCTCGTCTGAAAGAAAAGGAGCTGCGGGGGTACCGAGGTTACTCAGTACCCACTATGATTAAGGGCCTGATTGATGCCCTTAATCTATCAGCACCTGGTGCTGATACCTTGCACTCATCAACACCTAGTGTTGATACCTCTTACGAGTTTGAGGAGAAGTATCCTTCTCAAACTCCGTCAGGAGGTCAGGGGAATCCGCCCTCCAGAACCTCAATCGGTTCCCAAGAGTCAAACTCTTTGGAATACCCCAACTAGCGTACCAAGTACTCGGTACGCTGCCCCTTCTTATAGGGAACCGAGCGCTTCGAAATCAAGCGCTCGAGAATTTAGCGCGTATTCCCCTGATTATCAATCAGGGGCGGCGGGGGCTGGTAATTCCCTCGCCGTCGTTGTTGCGGAGCATGGTTCACAGTTCCGCAAGCTCGAGAGGCACTGCTCTGAGCTGAGCGCCGATATGGGTCACTCTGTGAGGACATATCGTTTTCGTGAAGAGGTTCACGATATTTTGGGCGCTCACGTTGCCCTTCAGCAGAAGAATGATCTTCTGCTGGTCGAACTGGATCGACAAAAGGCGGAGATTGAGAATGTCCGGTCTTCCCACAATCGGTTGGGTACCGATTACAATTCTCTTTTGGGAGACTTGAAGAAGCACGGCATTTGCCGTGGGGGTGTGTCTCGTCCGAAGACGTAGAAGATTGGTACGGCTTGACCTCCCAACGTAAAACGTTGGGTGAAGGCGCATGGCCGCGGGATTGTCTAATGTATAGGCATTCCCCTTAACGCTTTGGACCTTAAAGGGTCCAATGAATTTAGGGAGCAACGTCCGTGTAGGGAAGTTGCTAATTGCATGTGTAGGTAAATTAGTTGTAGATAACAAAACTAATTCACCTTTTTTGAAAGGAATTTGTGTTTTTCCTTCCATTCTTGCCTGCATTCTGCTTCTGCTTAGCAAAAGCTGAAGCAAGTGCATCCTTTACATAGCGTATTACAGCTTGACGCTGTAATACGAATTCATCTACTGCTTTATTAGCAGTAAATGGATTGTCTTCTTTGTCTGCAGCTTGCTACAGACACATATTCTTCATAGGCAGCTTCAGTATCAACTAAAGCTGCTTGATTTTCTACTGTGTCAACAGTAGAAGACTCGTTAATCTCTTTGCAAGTTGCGGTTGCAACTTGCGCATCGACTCGCTCAAAATTTGAGCGGGTCCCTCCCCCACTTAGATTTGGCGTACCGCCAAGTAAAGCTGGGGTTCGTGGATGCCTTAAGGCATTCACGTAGAACGGTGTATGCTTTGTGGAAGCATGCACCGAGTTATTTATTGCAAACTCGGTGAGTGGCAAAAAGTCACTCCACTGGTCAAAGGCATGCGCGTATGAACGCAGCATGTCTCCGAGAACGCGGTTAACGCGTTCAGTTTGCCCATCCGTTTCCGGATGGACCGCAGTTGACATCTTCAACTGCGTACCCAACAAAGAGAACGTTTCTTGCCAGAAACGTCCTGTGAATCTCGGATCACGATCCGAGATTATGTTTTCCGGCATTCCGTGTAAACGGAATACCGTGTCAACGAATATCCGCGCTGTTTGCGCAGCGGTGACATTCGCTGACACTGCAGCAAGATGAACCATCTTACTGAAACGGTCTACAAAGACCACAATGCCTGTTTTCCGACTGTGATCAGCCGGAAGACCAAAGATAAAATCCATAGAAATGGACTTCCAACACTCTGTCGGAACTGGCAGAGATTGGAGGGGAGCCTGCGCTGACTGTGCGGGCTTGACGCGCTGGCAAATCTCGCAAGCGCGGACGTACTTACGTACCCATTTATACTGGTTACGCCAGTAGAAATCGCGTGCGAGAGAAGCATACGTCTTCTCTCGACCTTGATGCCCCGAAATAGGTGCATCATGGTACTCAAACAAAATTTGATGTTTGAGATCATCGTCGTTTGGAACGACGATGCGACTTACATCATCTTGGTCTGTGCTATAAAGCAACAGACCATCGTGCAATCGATAACGATGCACGCAAGCGCGAAGGAACTCTGGAAGTTCCTCGCGCTTCCGATCAGATTGATTACTTAAGTAATCAATCAGCAGACGAGTTTCCTCGTCTGTTTCGTACGCTTGACGTACCTGTCGTACGAGTGACGACGACAGAGCAGTGCAACGTATTGCGTTTGCACTGGTTGCCTCCGTTACAGACGGTTTCGTCTCATAATCGGGGCGTCGTGATAGCGCATCCGCTATCACGTTCAGCTTTCCCGGTTTGTATTCAACCGTGAAGTTGTATTCGGCAAAGAATGATAGCCAACGTGCCATTCTTTGAGAGATGTGTGGTGAGTTCACGGCCGTGCGTAACGACGCATGGTCCGTGTAAACCACAAACGGTCTATCTCCTAAGAGATAGATCCGAAACTTTGCCAGTGCATACTTCATGGCAAGGAGTTCCTTGTCATGCACTGGGTAGTTGCGCTCGGCTGGGCACAACCGAAGCGATTGGTAGAAGATTACGCGATCACGATCATCGTGATCGCGCTGCATCAAGGCACAGCCGATTGTGAAATCGCTCGCGTCGCAAACGACGTGAAACGGTCGCTCGTTATCGGCTATAGCCAAGACAAGCGCTTTAGTCAAGCTCCGCTAGACTGCACAAAAAGCGTATTGGCACTGGGCATCCCAGTGCCATTCAACATCTTTCTTAAGTAATTGAGAAATAGGTCGAATAAGGCCAGCATAACTGCACGAGTACTTGTGCAAATATGTTGCCAGCCCAAGGAACTTTCGAAGTTCCTTGGCATAGTTTGGCGTAGGCCATTAAACGATCACCTTGATCTTTTCCGGATCAGGGCGCAACCCGTTCTTGCCCACAAAGCAGCCGAGAACGGGTATTTCAGGTGCACCGAAGGTGCACTTCTTTAGATTGGCATAGAGCTTATGCTTACGCATAAGCTCTGACACGGATGATGATGCTCTTTATAAACATCTACATAGATTTTATTGGGTTCAGCCTTGCTGTGGATGATAACGTCGTAAAAAAATCTCGGTGCAAATTCTCGCACCGGGCGCAATAGATGCGTGACGCATCCATTGAATGTGGCAGCCCCGGTGGCATCACAAGCCACTCCCAAAGTATACCGCTTTGAGTTGTGAGAGGGATATCCTTCTCACGCATAAGGGATTTGGTAAATACCATCCCTTAAATTGAGAGCACTGAAGACGGTGCTCCCGCTCATGCCATCCATGATGACATCTATCCGCGATATCGGCGTCTGCGCTGGTACCGTGGCTGCGTTCAGCTTGTTAAAAGCATGAGTGATTCTCCATCCACCGGTGGATTTCTTTACGCACAAGGTGGGACAGGAGTGCGGTGAGGTAGACTCCCGCACATGTCCCGTCTTACGACGAGTTTCAAAGAACTCGACGATCGCCTTGACTTGGTCACGCGGCAATGGCCACTGCCGCGTGACTCAGTACTTCGTCCCAGGCACGAGATCAATCTCGTGCTTTGTTCCCTTATCCTTAGGGAGCTCGCAAGGTACTTCTTCTGGGAATACGTCAGCGTATTCCCAAAGTACCTGGTATTATGGGGAAGTCGCTTTAAGCGACTCCCAGCTCTGCGCTTCAAAGCGCTGAGCTTCGGTTTGTTCATTGGGAACGGTCTCGTTCCCAATGTCTTTTGCCTGCAGTGTGGATATTCGTTCGCGAATATCGACAACATCGACTGTTGCAACGATGGCACAGATCTGATCGATCTGATCATCGTGCAAGTTTTTAACGAACTTCTTCCAGCTCAAGGCTGGAAGAGCCATCACCTCCGAACCTATGTTCGGAGGGTTGTCAAGTGTTAGCGACTGAGTAGCTAATCAAGCTTTTGTCTGCGTCAAGACGGTTATCGTCTCGACGGACACAACCGCATGATCAGACACACTCGTCTGATCTATTGCCTGTTCTGCAGCACGGTGATTGTTATCACTCGTGCGCAAGGCTTCCTCTACATGGTGACCACTATCAACCATGGGGCTATCACACTCACGACTGCACTCAGGCATGGGTTCTTCGTCTTCGACACGGGGTCACTTCCACCCATTACGGTATCTTCGTTTTCACGTTGGGTGTTTCAAACCGTGGGCAAATTCTCCACACCACGACCGTCATCGGTCGTGGTTACTTCATCACGGGGGTGTTTGTCACCCGTGTTGCACACGTTACCAACACGCAACGACTCTTCCGTTGCGTGTGCAAGTCCCACTGGACTCTTATCAGCGGGTGTACCATCCGCTGATAGTGTCAGATCAGACCTGGTGGTGCCATCGCTACCCACCAGACTGTCTGACTCTGCGGTTGTATCGTTAAATGCAGCTGGATTACTCACAGGGTGATCAGATCTTGTGGGTCCGCCGCAGTCGATCGTTGTTTTGTGCTTGGACATTCAAGGGATGCCCAAGATTACATCGAACTTGTCGTCAAGATGTGGTGAAGCGATCGAAAAATATTGGGACTGAAGTGGACCACACATGGCCGTTGATTGGTGACGATAGAACACCCATCAACATATGACGGTTGATGGGTGGGAAAAGGTTGATCACGATTAAGAAGAAAAGGTGATGGCCAACGGATATTTACGACGTGGAAGAATCAGCCAAGTATGGTCATTAGGCCCAGTCCCAGGCACTGGCGGAATGATGGAGATCACGATCACGATTGTTGTCACAGTCACTAAGTGGAGTTCTCGTGGATATAATAAGAAATAGTGATTGTTGACATGGCATACCAAGGGCAAGTGACTAGCCGATCTCTGAATGATATAGTGGTGGAAGCTGGCAATGATACGAAGTTACAGCCTGATCGGCTTGCCATGCCCGAAGAATGAAGATCAAATGATGAATGAAGATCGGGCAGGTGGATTAACAGGTTGTATGAGTGATGTGAACCTTTGGTTGGTCCGAAGATGATGTGGCAAGACCTGATCGGGCCTGATCAGCCGAGATCAGTGTGGTATGGTTGTCCTGACGGTGTATTAAGATCGGAAGTGTGATTTGGAAGATGAATGGAGTCGTGATGATGATGACCCAGAGCGTTCCCGAGGTGATCAAGGGCTGATCAGCCTGATCACCACCTGATCATGTGGTCGATAACTATGGCGATCGTGATCAGGGCCGATCAGCCTCTGATCAGCGTTGATAAGCAAGGGCAAGTGAGTTCTCAGTTTGGTCGGACTATATATGAAGTGAACAAGTACTGAAGAGCAGGTCTCAAGTGGTTTCAAGGTCGTTTGTTGAAGATCAGGATGGGTTGAAGATCTTCTGAAGAGTCGGGTCATGATCGGGGCAGAATCGGTACAGGTCAGCTTGAAGGTGCAGCCAAGATGGGCAAGAGAGTGTTACGCAACCGTGCGACGAAGTAAATAGGTTCGAAGTAAAGGTCAGGCATGAGTTGAGGTATGGTACACAGGTATAGGACTTTTGCATATATAATAACAGGTTTAGATTTCCCCCCTAAAGCAAAGAGTCGCTCCGCCACGTGTGCGGTCATTGGGAGCACAGGGTTGATTAGTCCCCTCTTGCTCATCTATTTCCCGGTAAAGACGTGCTAAGGCGCATTTTGGCTTACCGGAAGACCCCCGACGGGTTTGTTTTAGGTGATCTAACCTCACCCGCAACGCGCACGTGTTTGGAACACGTTAATAATATTGGTAAAGGTTTTGTGGAGATAACGTTTGTGGATTACTGTGGAAGATCGTGGATTGATCGCGTTCTCTTGGTTTCGTTATATCTCTCTCTCATTGGCTGGCCTGATCAGACGAACTTTCCTGATCAGTGCCTAGATACTGAATAAGTGTCGACCCCAACCCGTTCTCCGGTGAAGATTTCCACCCGAGGACACCCCCCGTCTCGAGAAGGGCAAACCCTCCGACCTGATCAAGATCATCCTTTTCGTCACCGAGTCCACCTAAGTGAGTGTAATCAGCCCCGATCGACGGGTACACAAGGTGAGATGAAGTTAAACATAGATCCTGACGAGCATGAAGACCGGCCAGAGGACCGGGAGGATCAGATCAGTCACCACAATGGTGATTCATCTGATTCCGATGCTGATCAGGATCGACGGAGTACCCCCTCCGATAGTTGGTCGTCTGGGCCAGTGGGTATCCGGATTCCACCCAAGACTTCGGTCATGGATTTGGAAATCGGCTCCACCACAATGGTGCGCGTGCCCGGATCACTTGGTGACTCAGGATATCACCGTGATTCCTTGATGATGAAAAAGATGTGAAAATCAAAGTGGAGGAAACTTTTTCGGGTGTATTGGAGGAAGGCGTATCGCCTCCGATGCTGTCCATGTCTAAAGGAAGCGATGATCGACCTGGTTTGGTGGAGTGCCAGGTCGAGATTAAAGATGAAATAACTCCCCACATGACCCCGATCGGGGCCGATCTGGGCTATAGTAAAGTTGACTATAACCCAGGAAAGGATCGAGGTGTTAACCTTGATCCTATGCATAAGAAGAAAATGGAAAAAGACAGAAAAACATGGGGGCGGATCATTGCGATCCACCTAAAAAATATGTGAAACCTAAACCGAAGATCTTCGAGGAAGACGAAGAGAAGATCGAACCAGCCGAGAAGACCACGGTCCAAGATGTGGAACGACTGTTCTATCTTCGAGAGTTTCACAAGTTCCTGGTTACCAACCCAGTGATGAAGATAATCAAGCCCAAGATCATCAGGAAGCTGGAAGGTCGAGCGACCCGGCCGGTGATCACAGGCAGTCAACTTGATCTGATCAGGAACCTCTTGGCGCAGATCGACGAGGTTGGCTTCACTACTGGTGCCTTCGACGCGAATATGCTATTCGATCTGGATCAAGAGACGATCAGAGAATCTAAGATCACCCTGTATGATCATCTTGCCTCGTTACTAGGGGCGAACCCAGTGGTTCAGTCGCCGATCGCGGATCCTTCGCACCGATCACAGTTGGTCGAGTATACTATGGATATCGAGTCGATCTATCAATCGTCATCACAATCTGGAGCGGCATCCACCGACTCCTCGGTTGGAATCACACGTATGACGTTGGGCCCGAAAGGGATCCAGCAGATCGACCCCAAGATCGAGTCACAGAACAGGAAGAGAAAGCCTGAACCTGGTAGAGTCGGATCGGACGATAGTTTTGAAGATGCTCAGGAAGTGCCACAGGCCAATCCGACCTCCAATACCGGTCATACCAACATGCCGGAGGTCCCAGAGCAATTAAAAGCCATGTTCGCGACAATGATGAACCGATTTGCGGATGATCAATATGAATTGCCTCAGTACACACCTGGACAAGGACAACCATGGCGATCGGCACCGAATATAAATCAGTCTGCTGAGAAATCGGTCAAGAGACCCGTGGACGTGGAGATGGAATCAGTCCGATCAGCCGGAATTGTTCGTTCCATATGCCAGGCCGATCACCAGGACCGATTTCACCGATCACCCCCGC
>MIQA02006235.1:0-14569 GCA_001887855.2 Sclerospora graminicola
CAATGAACAATGTTATTAAAATTATTTAATGAAACTTTGCTAATACTTTGGCTAGCTCTAGTAATAATCCAAACTTTATTACTAAGTATCTTTTAGTCAATTTTAAAATAAACAATATCCTAATTGGCTTAAAATACAATAACGACTTCAACAATGAAATATCACATTGTAGCAAAAGTGCGTAATGTCAAAATCAATAATTTTATTGCCACTGAGTGTGTAAGAGATAAAACAACAGCTACATCAATTTTAAGCTTCATCGCAACCTTCTAGGATCACTTTGGACCTACCCCAGCTTTTCAAAGGGTAACTTAGTATATATTTGTCCAATCGGGATTAAATCAGCCAGTTGATAAATGCACTGATTCAATCTAGAGGGGCTGTTGGAGTAAATGGCTTGTCTCCGTACATTTACCCTTCTATAAGAAGTACTTCTTATATATAATAAGGAAGCATTACCCTATGTACTCTTTGAAGAATAATAACACACAAGAGGATTAGTGGTATTGAATCCGCTACACTTGCACTTATATGTGCATATATACATGAAGTGTTAATGTTTCACTGAGGTATAGGAACTCTACCTGAATGTCTCTACAGACATAATGCTTAGTGTCTTTGATAAAAGTATAATATAATTCTTTTTGCCTTCTTGCAAGTAAGTTCTTTCTCTACCTTCTCTACCTTTACGCGCAACGTGCTATCACTTCAACAGGAACGACACCAAATCCTGAAGATAGTCACAAAAGAAATGCGGTAAAAGAATGGTCGATGTTGTGCCAAGGCATGTACACCTCGGGGGGGGGACTAAAGCGATCGTTGCTCGTCTAACCTGTGAAAAAGGTGGGCCGTGTTCGAGCCAGGTCTGTATTTTCTAAACTTGTAAACTGCAAACGAAGCTTTGAGTTTGGATTGTTATCACACTTCTCACTCTGTAGCACCTAGCATGCTACTGTTGTACTGTTGTTTGACGTGTCTGCTAAACATTTCTCAGCAGTCTCCTGACCGGCCGGCTCGATACTCGTGATATTGAGTATATTTACATCGATATAGCTCCAACTGTTGTGAAAAAGGCCGCTAAACCCGAGTCAAATTCAAACTAAAATATAGGATAGCTTTAGCTTGAGATGCTCTTATGACACGCTCGCATGCTGGTACTAGTACAGTATTTTGTTTAAGACCGTACTTACACAGGACCATTTCTATAGTTAAGCTTACCTTCTTTTCTTCTTGACTTTCCTAGTACAATGTATAGCGTCCATAAGAGCGGACCCATATTTTTATGACCTTGGAAAAAAATTAACATTATATGTTGTAGGTATTATAATATTGAAGTACATGTACATGTTTGGTGCATCGTGAAGCCCTCTGAAATTTGTTCGAGAGTGGACTGGACCCCACGGGTAGTGTATCATTTATGGGTACAAAAAGGATAAAAACCTTTCTGGTGGGATACATGTACTTCAAGGAAAAAATGATCGTGGAAAATACGTGCGCTCGTGAATTGGGTAGCATTTTGAACTGCCTGTTTATGTACTTTACATATTTGTAGCAACCTAACACATACAGTACTTCAAAGAAAAAAATGATGGATACGACGGTGACTGGTTCTGGTGCTTGATTTATCCGTAGAAGGTATTTCGAAGTACATACATACCAAAGCCATCCTTGATATCTCATTCCCATTTCTCAATTCAACCTCTCCATCGACATTGATCATGCTTGCTACTGTCACTCTCCTGTCAGCTTTCGCCGCGTTTGCTTCAGCCCAAAACTGGCAATCGGTGCCTGTAACGCTAGACTCCATGAAAATACTTGGTAGCGCAATTAGCGACAGCAAAAACTACGCTAGGTCGCTGGATTATTCTCGCGCGTGCTACACCAGTGTGAAGTCGCTGATGACTCAATCGCTTTGCGGTAAAACAGTCACTTACTGCTTCGCTATCAGTGGCTGCGTTACAGCGTTTCCGTACGCCGAATGCCCCGCTCAGACATTGCACAGCTGTCACGAAACTGATTACACAGTGACGTTTTCGCAGCATCCGTTTTCGGAAGCGTACCTTGTCACGAGTATCAAGGAAGGCGCAGGTGCACTTTGCGGATAAACTTCGGGTACTAACCCCAACCAGCGGTGCAAACATACTCTTCCAAGATAATGTGGGCAACGTAATATGAATACAAGCTCTTTTCTTTATCGTCTTTGTTCTGTATCAATTGTATTCTCGTGGAATTACGTGTTTTGCTGCATGAAAGCATCAAAAGACCGCCAGAAGTTATAAGATAAAGTGAATCTAGCCCCTTAACGCATTCCAAGCACCTTATAGTCCCCCTTGTAGTTTGTTGCAACCCTTGTAGCTTTCTACCGCTTCTGCTAGAATGCAAAAGCTGAAAAAATATGTACAGTCACACAGTGGCACGCTATACCGTATTCCTTATGGGAGATGTTATTTTTCGCACCCCCCCCCTACAGAATTCCCCCCCCCTCTACCGTTCTACCAGTGTTATTGTAAGTGTTGCGTAATAAGTGTAATTACAAAACACAATGATTGCAGACGTAAAAAGAGTACCGTCATGAATTGCATACCCTCCTGAATAAATGTATGAAGCTCCCGAGAATATCATTTCAAAGAACGCGTAAATAAATGCATCGTTGATTGATGTCGCAGCATTCTGACACGTTACTTCATAGTTTAGGGTTAAACGTTCGCCCAGCGCCGTAATCGAAAAAAATGATCCACATGAAAGTAGAACGGATAAGGCACCTGTATTTACAATGAGCACGGAAAGAAATGCCGAGGATACAGGTGCTCGCTCACCAACAACTGAAGAAAGATGTTTATAGATTAGTATATATAGATAATGAACACAATTCATTTGCCTTAGTTCCTGAGCAGTAACTGTCCTGTTTTTGTTAAAGAGACCTAAATGATACATTTGGACAGCTAAAGTCAATGTATCATTCTGGCCGCTTGATACATTTATTCAGGGAGAGGTATGCAAATTCATGCACCCTTGACGGTAATTACAATCATCGAACCGCGATTCAATTGATAGGCATAATGAGCTCGAACAAGAGAAATTTGCTAAGGCGGCGCCCGTTATAAAACCGCTCGTACGCTCCGACTCAATGACCTTAACGAACGGTGAGCGATACGTGACGGTGTCGACGTCAGCGCGATCGGTGACGGACTGCAGATTGTAGTGCAATTGCTTGAAAGCGCGTATCATGGGTGATTGTGCAGACGCAGGAATCTCCTGTGTAAACCAATCAGCACTGGGGCGTTCACGCGCATCACATTGTGGATCTCGGCTTCAGTACATGCAACACGAGTATGGCTTGATGTAGTAATTCGTGCTCTGTTGTTTGCTGCCATTATTGTGGTAGTCGGGGTTTGTGTGGCTGACAACTCTATCAAAAGTACAAAACTGCCTGTCTTCTTCTTCCACGGTGTCACGGGAAACCAAAGCAATGCAGCGCTAATTGGAGCTAATCTGACAGCTGAAGGCCGCACTTACGTCGCGCTTGATTTCTGTCAAGTTTCGAGTTATCACTGACCCAAAACTATTGACAAGATAAGCACACTGGATAGAACAAACGGGCTCCACTGTAGTCGATAACGACATGGACGTTGGCAGCAAATGTCTCGCCATACATGAACATTTGGCTTATACAGTCGCACCACTAAGAAAAATATGCATCATTCCCAATCACTATATAATAAAAAGAAGAAACAGAATAGGAGATACACATACCTTTGATATTGGCTGTACGGAGGGGGGAGCGGTTGACTGTCGGCAACTTCTTCATTGATCCTCTTACATGTACTTATTTTTTCTTAATAAATGTCATCGCACCGTGAGACTTATCCTAGGTACGAGCTAGACAGAATGTCGTATTGAGGTACATTGTACCTGTCTTACGGTACAGGGCGGGGGTCCGAATATCCTGTAGGGGGGGGTGCGAATAAATTGCCGACGTTTAGTCATTAGCGACGGATACCAGGAGCCAATGGCTGAGCAGACAAGATCATACAGTTGCAATTTATGTCCCAGCGCAGAAAAAAACGGGAGTTGCTAAGGAGCAGGCAAACCGGAGCAGGTGTACATAAACGAGATCGCACAGCGACAGTCTATGGTACACTGTGCCAACCAATATGTAGACATGGTAGTTCCGAAGAAGAAAGGATAAAAGTTACTTCGACATATAATCTTTCATTTTGCTTCCTGAAGTCTTCAAAACAGCGGAACCATTGCCTTAAGCTTTCAAGCTTGACATTAATTTAACGGTCAATCCACGACGAGCGTTGCTCACTAAGCACCACAGCTAAAACTTTCCTTGAAGTTCGCTTACTTGCTAGGAAAACTACTTGTGCTCCCTACTCCTATGGTTTGAAGGAAGAATAAGTCTAGAAATGTTCCTGATGCATGCCATTTCGAATCATTTCTTTGCATGTTTTGCCACCATCGTGAACGGTTTATTCTCGCTTAACATTAAAGGTCAGCACTTTATCATCCTGAAAACTTTCTTGCTATCCGTCTCTTTAGGAATGTACCGGTAGTAGTCACAGGAATATGTTGAAACTGATTGAACAGTTTGCTTGTCGTCAACGCAGAGAGGGTCTGAATATCGTGACGCGTCGCGTCTTCCCTTGCTGTCAAAAGTGGGCACTCGATATACAGTAATTGACTCCAGACGGATCCTTGTGTAGTGAGTGACATCTGCACATACAGACGGATCATTGTGCAGCGACATCTGCCCACCTCAAATTGAAAAGCTGGCGAGTATCTGACTCGGTTTTGATCCATGAACTTTAACGCTTTTGTCTGATCTTTCGCAGCAGCCACATCTATCTCGTGCTTCTTCTTGTAGGCTTTTCCTCCGAATCACTGTGGAAACAAGCACGAACTCCTTCCGCAACGATCACCACCATTTCTCCCACGTCTAGCACTTTCAAGCTTGGGGATTCTTCCATCACATAACACTTAACGAAACGACTACTTATTGACTGGTACAGTGTATATTCGGGGTACAAACCAATGTTTAGTGCTTGTGTAATACGAGACAACATGTACTTTTTTGGCGCTACACTTCGATTCCCTTTTATGACGTTTTTTGATCTCGTTTATGTACACATGCTCCGGTTTGTCTGCTCCTTAGCAACTCCCGATAAAGTGTAATGAAATTTGTTCCTCCTTAGCAACTCCCGAAAAAAACCTAAAATCATAAAAAAGCCAACCGCTCGGAGAAGCTGTCAACACCAACGAATTTCAAAAGCTCATATTGTACCATATATGCCATCAGATACCCCACGACCGTTTGATGATATTAATTGATAGCGTTGTGGACGATCTTTCGTGAGTCAAGCTTTGTGGAGTTCGAGACCGCTAGCCAGATGTGGAGATTTCACCTCATAATATGTTTGAGCAACTGGCAGCCATTTACCCATACTAAATGTCATATATGAAGGCGCTTTACTGAATCTCTTATATTAAGGCGATTTACTAAATCTCATATATTAAGGCGCTTTATACGTTTCATAACACATTGTCTCGTCTGCCGATAGTCAGGTTGCTAAAAATGAGTATAGTTCACCTCATACCTCAAACTGGCTGTTTGAGGGCTTCCGGCAACTCTAAAATGAGGCAGCCATTTGCCCATACCTACTGAATCTCATATATTACCAGAAGATGAGCCACGACACCTCACAGAGAACGTCAAACCAATATGAAATCGAGTGCACGTCCAGCTGTCGGAGTACTAATACTAATTTAACGAAGCAGCAATCTTAATTAGGTCGAAGTATTGTACTGCATTGCCTACAATTGTCCTACGAGGGGGAGTGACTAAACATCACGTGGTCTATACCATGCAAATGACACACTGTACCATGCGATACATGGATCCAAACACAAGATAACCAATGATCTTTAGCGGTATGAACAAATATAAAACAATGAAAATATGGTTGAAGCAAAGGTCGTTTTTTACTAGCCTTAAAGCCCATTATCTGATTTCCCGATGAGAAATTTTTCGAAGCTTGACGGCAGCCGCCGTGAACTGTTCACAACCGCTTCTGTGGGGTGTGGTGTGCTTTTTTCGTGATTTCAGTGTTTAGATAGTCGCTAACGTGTGTCACAAACGGATTGATCACATTGTCAAAGTACTTCGTACTACTGTAGTTAATATGTGCAATGTTAAAGTGTACCATTTGTTTCGTACGGGTTTGCTAGACCTTAATTGTTGTCTGACACGCTAGGGCAGACGTCGGATACGAGAAGAAGATCTACAGCCTGCGTAAAGATACCTCTCGGATCACTAGGAGTGTCGCGATGTGGGCACGCTTCTATTTTATTCTAAGTTTAAAACTTATCATATTTTGAAGCCACCTAGTTAAATGAGGCGCTTCGGTGAAGCTTATATGAGGCATTTCGTTTTTCTCGTAACACAATGCCTCATTTTTAGCAGCCTACCGATAGTGATCGATATGACACGTTTTTGTAGTGCAGTTACCTTTTTTGTTTTGTAGAAGGAACTGTTGGAGTAAATGGCTTGTCTCAGTACATTTACCCTTCTATAAGAAGTATCTCTTATAAAAGTATAGAATAAGGAAGCATTACCCTTTGTACTCTTTGAAGAATAATAACACACATTTTTGAATCCGCTACACTTGCACTTATATGTGCATATATACATGAAGTGTTAATGTTTTATAGGAACTCTACCTGAATGTCTGTACAGATATAATGCTTAGTGTCTTTGATAAACGTAAAATATAATTATTTTTACCTTCTTGCAAGCAAGTTCTTTCTCTACCTTCTCTACCTTTACGCGCAACGAGCTATCACTTCAACAGGTTATGAACCCAAGCTCCACCTCATCCGATTTTCCTCGCCTGACCGGGTCCGACAACTTTGATGTGGTAAAGCGATCGGAAAATATTGGGACTGAAGTGGACCACACATGGCCGTTGATTGGTGACGATAGAACACCCATCAACATATGACGGTTGATGGGTGGGAAAAGGTTGATCACGGTTAAGAGGAAAAGGTGGCGGACAACGGATATTCACGACGTGGAGAAATCAGCCAAGTATGGTCGTTAAGCCCAGTCCCAGACACTGGCGGAATGATGGAGATCACGATCACGATCGTTACTACAGTCACTAAGTGGAGTTCCCGTGGATGAAATAAGAAAAGAGTGACTGTTGACATGACGTATCAAGGGCAGGTGACCAGCCGATCTCTGAATGGTATAGTGGTTGAAGTTGACCATGACACGAAGTTACGGCCTGATCAGCCTATCATGCCCGAGCAATGAAGATTAGATAAAGAATGAAGTCGGGCATGTGGAGTGACAGGTTGTGTGGGTGATGAGAACCTTTGGTTGGTCCGAAGATGACGTGGCAAGGCCTGATCAGGCCTGATCAGCCGAGATCGGTGTTATATGGTTGTCCTGACGGGGTATAAAGATCGGAAGTGTGGCTTAGAAGATGAATTGAGTCGTGATGATGACGACCCAGAGCGTTCCCGAGGTGATCAAGGGCTGATCAGCCTGATCACCACCTGATCACTCGGTTGATCACTATGGCGATCGTGATCAGGGCTGATCAGCCTCTGATCAGCGTTCAGATGCAAGGGCAAGTAAGTTCTCGGTTTGGTCGGACTATATACGAAGTGGACAAGTGCTGAAGAGCAGATCTCAAGTGGTTTCAAGGTCGTTTGTTAAAGATCGGGATGGGCTAAAGATCTTTCGAAGAGTCGGGTCGTGATCAGGCCAGAAGTGGTACAGATCAGCTTGAAGGTGCAGCCAGGATGGGCAAGAGGGTGTTACGCAACCGTGCGACGAAGTAAATAGGTTCGAAGTAAAGGTCAGGCATGAGTTGATGTATGGTACACAGGTATAGGACATTGCATATATAATAACAGGTTTAGATTTTCCCCTAAAGCAAAGAGTCGCTCCGCCACGTGTGCGGTCATTGGGAGCACAGGGTTGATTAGTCCCCTCTTGCTCAACTATTTCCCGGTTAAGACGCGCTTAGACGCATTTTGGCTTACCGGAAGACCCCCAACGGGTTTGTTTTAGGTGATCGAACCTCACCCGCAACGCGCACGTGTTTGGAACACGTTAATAATATTAGTAAAGGTTTTGTGGAGATAACGTCTGTGGATTACTGTGAAAGATCGTGGATTGATCGCATTTTCTTGGTTTCGTAATATCTCTCTCTCATTGGCTGGCCTGATCAGACGAACTTTCCTGATCAGTGCCTAGATACTGAATAAGTGTCGACCCCAACCCGTTCTCCGGTGAAGATTTCCACCCGAGGACACCCCCCGTCTCGAGAAGGTCAACCCCTCCGACCTGATCAAGATCATCCTTTTCGTCACCGAGTCCACCTAAGTAAGTGCAACCACCCCCGATCAACGGGTACACAAGGTGAGATGAAGTTAAACATAGATCCTGACGAGCATGAAGACCGGCCAGATGACCGGGAGGATCAGATCAGTCACCACAATGGTGATTCATCTGATTCCGATGCTGATCAGGATCGACGGAGTACCCCATCCGATAGTTGGTCGTCCGGGCCAGTGGGTATCTGGATTCCACCCACGACTTCGGTCATGGATTTGGAAATCGGCTCCACCACAATGGTGCGCGTGCCCGGATCACTTGGTGACTCAGGATATCACCGTGATCCCTTTGATGATGAAAAAGATGTGAAAATCAAAGTGGAGGAAACTTTTTCGGGTGTATTGGAGGAAGCCGTATCGCCTCCGATGCTGTCCATTTCTAAAGGAAGCGATGATCGACCTGGTCTGGTGGAGTGCCAGGTCGAGATTAAAGATGAAATAACTCCCCACATGGCCCCGATTGGGGCCGATCTGGGTTATAGTAAAGTTAACTATAACCCAGGAAAGGATCGAGGTGTTAACCTTGATCCTATGCATAAGAAGAAAATGGAAAAAGACAGAAAAAACATGGGGGCGGATCATTGCGATCCACCTAAAAAATATGTGAAACCTAAACCGAAGATCTTCGAGGAAGACGAAGAGAAGATCGAACCAGCCGAGAAGACCACTGTCCAAGATGTGGAACGACTGTTCTATCTTCGAGAGTTTCACAAGTTCCTGGCTACCAACCCAGTGATGAAGATCATTAAAACTAAGATCATCGGAAAGCTTGAAGGTCGAGCGACCCGGCCGGTGATCACAGGCAGTCAACTTGATCTGATCAGGAACCTCTTGGCGCAGATCGACGAAGTTGGCTTCACTACTGGTGCCTTCGACGCAAATATGCTATTCGATCTGGATCAAGAGACGATCAGAGAAGCTATGACAACCCTGTATGATCACCTTGCCTCGTTACTAGGGGCGAACCCAGTGGTTCAGTCGCCGATCGCGGATCCTTCGCACCGATCACAGTTGTTGAGTATCCTATGGATATTGAGTCGATATATCAATCGTCATCACAATCTGGAGCGGCATCCACCGACTCCTCGGTTGGGATCACACGTATGACGTTGGGCCCGAAAGGGATCAAGCAGATCGACCCCAAGATCGAGTCGCAGAACAGGAAGAGGAAGCCTGAACCTGGTCGAGTCGGATCGGACGATAGTTTTGAAGATGCTCAGGAAGTGCCACAGGCTAATCCGACCTCCAACACTGGTCATACCAACATGCCGGAGGTCCCAGAGCAACTAAAAGCCATGTTCGCGACTATGATGAACCGATTTGCGAGTGAACAATATGGATTACCTCAGTACACACCTGGGCAAGGACAACCATGGCGATCAGCATCGAACATGAATCAGTTCGCTGAGAAACCGGTCAAGAGACCCGTGGACGTGGATATGGAATCAGTCCGATCAGCCGAAATTGTTCGTTCGATATGCCAGGCCGATCACCAAGAGCGATTTCACCGATCACACCCACGGAGTGATGTGGGCATGGAGTCAGAAGGAGAGATCAGTCAGCATTTCGATCCAGATGATCTGGACATTGAGATGCCTCGTAGGGCGAATATGGCCTCCGCGCAGGCATTGGACAGTGAATCCGGAACGATCACCCGAGTGCGAATGTCTGCGATCTCGGAATTGAAAGATTTCACCGGCAAGGATATGGACGACGATCAGGCCAGAGCTTGGTTAAGCCGGACTAAGTCAGTTTTTCTGAGGGACAAGACACCGGAAGCTGAAAGATGCCTGATCTTCGCTGATCTAATGAAAGGTCCGGCCAAGAACTGGCTCAAACAGCTAAGTCGAGAAGTGCGTCTGAAGTGGCCTCGGTTGTGTGAAGAGTTTGAAGAGCAGTATTGCAACTCGGGGGTGTCTGTCGCGAGACAGTATTACCACATGAAGAAAAGATCCGACGAGACGCCGATCGAATACTTACATCGGCTGAATGTTGCTGGTCTACGCGCGAAAATGCCGATCAAGGACCCACGACACCCGGACATAGCCCGTGAACATGTCGAACACTTCATTGGGACTCTGGATAATCGCGATCTGGCTGATCAGCTAACCCTGCTCCGTATAAAGGACTCAGAACAACTGGAACTGACTCTGAGGACACTGCAGCGGGCCAAGAGTCGACAGCCCAAGGTCGAGGTAGGATCGAACCGTTACCGGTCCAAGCCACACCCTGATCAGGGCAAGATACCGGCAGCCCGACCAGCCAGAGCGATTCGAATGATCGCGAAGGAATCAGACAGTTCGGGTTCTGAAGAAGAAAGTGGCCAGTCGAGTCTGAGCTCGGACGAGGAACAGTACCGTCATGTCTTTACGACGGAGCCAGTGTATCGCCCGAGATCATCAACTAATGGCATGGACGGACGGAAACCTGGTGGTATTCAACCTGATCAGGACCGATCTCGTAAGAAATGTGTGCATTGTGGGTCGACCAAACATGGAGATCGTGATTGTTGGAAAGAATTACGTGTGGAAAATGTGATCGTAAGGGTCACCCTTCTGATCATTGTTTTTTCGTGTGCAAGACCTGTGGGAAGCTTCATGACGCCGGCGCCTGCCCTATTGAAGATTTTTTTAATCTGATGCGCAAGTGGTATGTGCCGACTAAACATGCTGGTATGCTCCCACCAGATGTTGAGAAGATGTTAAACTAGATCGCTCGCCAGGTTGGAATCTGGTTCGAGCCTAGCGATCTATGTTCTGCATTTATGCATATGTCGGTAGCGGAGATAAGTTTGAGGAAAAGAAGATAACCGACAATACATGTTCTAATTCAAATTGCATCGATCGGCGTCCGATCTACAGTCTCAGAGTGGATGAATATTCCCGATCGGATGTGATCATGGAGTTGGATCTACTGCCCGGTGAATCCCGAGGATACTGGAAGTATCACTCTCCCGACAAGTGGTTTAAACAGGCAAAAGCTAATGGAAAGATCAACAATGAAAAAGCCACTATTCTATTTGACTCTGGGGCAGAAGTCTCGATCATCGACTCCGCCTTTGCTCGTATGGTGGGATGTCGAATAGACAGTACCCAGAGGCAAGAATGTGTTGGGATCGGCGAGAGTTCATATATGACGGAAGGACGATCACGTGTTAAGATCACCCTGGCAGGATCCCTGGTCTACTATTTTAACGCTTGGGTTGGCCGGTTAGCTGGTCAAGATGCGATACTGGGGATGGATTTTATGGTGCCAGCCGGTATACGACTTGACCTGTCTCATGGAACCCTGACTCTGCCGGATGAAGTGCAGATTCAGTTATCTGGCCGACGACCTTTGTATGGTACTCATGTACGGATGTTAAAAATGGGTCAGTACGAGAACATTGGGGTGTCCCGATCAGTCGATGTCATGATTCGGTCAAGTGATCGGCAACAGAAATTGTGGCTGACCCGTGGCGAACGATGGGTACCAACGTTCGTTAAAGGTATCGGCCGATCAAGCTACATCAGCGTCACAAATATATCCGATCAGCCGCTGATCATCCACGAAGACATGATCTTAGGGATGTGGTTACCTGAAGGGAAAGTACCCCGACAGGTCGGATATGTTTCAGTGGGATCACGAAGATACATCGAGTGGCAGAATCTGGCTTATCAAGCCACCACGGACATGATCAGTGACGAAGACCTAGCGGATGAAGATACTTCACCTATGGTCGAGAAGCCGGAGTATTCTACGCCGACCAAGCTGCTGATCAGGAGGCCACCGATCGAAGCGACAGGGGAAGGCCGGGTCAAAGAAGGTCCACAGATATTGAGTATAATTAGGCCCGGCTCACCGAAACAACGGACCCAGATAGCGGAAATGACAATGAGGAGTTCAAGCACGATCATGAGAAAGAAAAGGAGGATGAACCAGCCGAAGTCATTACAGAAGAGGGTGAACTCGAAGTAAACCATCAGTCGAGAGACGTACAAGGAGCGATTCAAGATGACGCCGATCAGAAAAAGGTAGACCAGGTGGATGAGCAAGTGTGTATACACGAAGGTGGCGATCAGTACATTGAAGGTATCGAGAAGCAGATGGCCGTTTTACCGGAGTTGTCGCCCAATATGCTAGAAGTCACCATGGAAGATTTACAGGTCGGTGATCCCGAGGTGAACACGCCCGAGCAGATCGATCAGCTAAAGGAAGATCATCTGGAAAAGGCGCCATTTACTGATGGGGAAAGGTAACGCCCTACCCCCAGCCGCATTCGGAGCTGTTTGTGATATAGACGTGGGAAATGCGAGGCCGATCGCTCAACGTTGTCGTAAAGTTGCACCTCAATACCGGGAAAAGTTATCCGATTTGATCAAGGGTTTGCTGAGTACAAAGATCATCCGACCATCAACATCGCAGTGGGCATCACCGATCGTGATCGTAATTAAGAAGAATGGGGTTGATATTCGATTGTGTATCGACTATAGAATGGTGAATCGCCTCACGAAGTTGATGGTCTACCCGATGCCCCTGATCAATGACTTATTAGAAGATCTGGATAAAGTTTTATGGTTTTGTTCGCTGGATATGGCTAGTGGTTTCTGGTGGTTTCAATGACGGATCGCGCTCGAAAGATCTCGGCTTTCGTTACACCTTTTGGGCTTTTTGAATGGAATCGGATGCCGTTTGGATTAAAGAATGCCCCACAGATCTACCAGAGGCTGATCGACAATGCTCTCTATGGGTATTTCCAGATCAGTGCTGATCGGGAAGCCACTGATTTACATGATGTGTTTACGGAAGGTGAGTCAGACCAAGATCAGGGCCGATCAGTATTGGGAAGGCGATCATACATAGATGATACCTTGGTCACGGCAACATCCTGGGATATGCTGTGCGATAAGGTCGAACGACTCCTAGACACCTGCAAGCGCTGGAATTTGTCGATCAGTGTGGTCAAGAGTTTCTGGGGTCAACCCAAGGTCGCTTACCTCGGCCATAACGTATCGATCCAAGGTTTGGAAGCAAACCCGAAAGATCTAGCCGCTCTCAGCAACTTACATTTTCCCCGATCATTGAAGGCCATGCAATCCTTCCTCGGATCACTGAATTATTATAGCAGATTTATCGAGGACTTCTCGATTTACGCCGCTATACTTTATGAACTGAAGGAAGTTGATTATCATGGGCTACGAGAACGCGATCGGGTAGGAGGATCACCAATTGAGACTGATCACGAAGTTGAAGCTATTGAAACGGATTTCAAGACTGGATCACCGATTGATCAAACTATGTCAGGGTCAGAAAACCACATGAACGAGCTATGGTAGCCTTTAGTATGTTAAAGGCGAAGATGATCTCGACGCCGATACTGAAACACTTCGATCCAGAGAAGATTCCAGTGGTGATCCTATATGCCAGTAAATGGGCAATATCGGCCGCACTGGTCCAAGATCACGACGGAGTTTATTGCCCGGTGACGTTCACAAGCCGAACATTAAAACCGAACGAAGTTAAGTATGGTATTGTGGATAAGGAAGTGCTAGCGTTATTACGTGTGTTGGATGTTTGCTACTCTATGCTGGTAACTAGATCAATTAAGGTATTATCCAAGCGATCTAGTTTGGCGTGGTTACTATCCGCGAGTGGTTTAGATGGAAGACTGGGGCGATGGGCAGCGGTGTTATCTCAGTGGACCTTGGAGATCATCAAGTGCACCAAGGGCGAAGAAGAAATTCTTGGAACGCTGGCAGCCAGCATCACGCCCCGATCAGAAGTCGATGAAGCCCTGATCGAGGTCGCTCCGCGGAAACAACCACGTGAATCGATCACCATACCCCCACCGATCGTCGGCTCGGAGGAAGATCTGATCGTTGTAAGTTTCGACGGATCAGCGAGTGTGAAGAAAGGTGTAGGGGCGTATAGCGCGTTGTTATGGAAACTGCCTGAATGGACTGTTATATCGGCCAGTTCAGATTATACTCCAGGTATCACGGTCAATGAGGCTGAATATCGTGGTCTGCTGCTAGGTTTGGATCTCTTGCAAGAGCAAAAGATTGGAAGAGTAATTATATGCGGAGATTCAAACCTGGTGATTCGGCAGATCACTGGAGAGATCGACTGTGAAGCGCCGCGTCTGAAACTACTGAATGATCGCGTTATGAAAGTTTTACGT
>MIQA02006238.1:0-25352 GCA_001887855.2 Sclerospora graminicola
TCGTAGCGGTCACGTAGCTTCGGATAGATCGCATACGCTGACTTACAGCCTTCCACGAGTAGCACATGCGAGTCATCGATCGTAGCGATCGGAAACGACCTCGTCTTCCGCTCCATGCGGCGACAGCGATGTGCGCTGGGCTTGCGCCTCTTACGCGTCTTTCGGGCGCGGCGAGCACGTAGCTTCGCCTGCTTCGCCTTCATTTGCGCTCGGAGTTTAATACGGCGTCTTTCAGCTTCGCGCTTCGTTTCCGCGAGCGAGCGAATCACGGGGAGGTTCGACTCAGACACAGGCGTCTTCTTGGTCGGGCGGGTGGGAGAATTTTCATCAGCCTTCGCCTCCTCCTCGGATGAACTAGCAGACGGCGGCTCGGAGGAAGCAGCGTCGTCTGCTGCTGGGGGCGCGACAGCATCGTCATCAGAGGGAGGATTGGACGATGCGTCGGAGGGGGCATCGGCATCAGCAGCGGCCTCGCGGCGGCGGTGAGTCACGCGCGCGTCAGGGGACTTGGGCAGGGTGGGTGTATCACTTTCGGAGTCCAAGTCCGAGTCGCTGGTCCCATCGTAGTCCTCTTGGTCGATGAAGCCTAGCAGGCCTTGACCGTCGAGAGCAGCGCGCACGCGCGCATTCCACACAGCGAAGTTGGGGCCGTTCAGCCTTGGAAAGTCTTGCGTTGATCTCCCTAACGTTGGGCTCATAACCTGTCTTGACATTGGAGACTCGGCGTTGCAGATTCGGAAGAAGGAGAAAAGAAGACCACGAAGGAAGAACGTAGTTAGCGTAAAAAGTAGAAGTGTATTAAATTAAGTATACGTTCAGCTCTAAATGAGCGTTGAGTAGTTTGTGACCATCAGTTTAGGACAGAGAGGAAAAGTATGAATAAAACCTCTCTAGGAGAATAATATAGACAATTTTGGAGTTTTACACTGTACTTATCATACTGGCTATATGGTCCTGACTTCGACAGTAGTAGGAGACGAGATTGTTGCCCGACGAGCTGCCTACCTTGTCTGCGTGGCGTCCTCTAGTGTCCCATCTACTCTGAGAGTCTCAGTGTAAATGAATACCGGCTGCCACCCTATACATACTTCTACTTATGTCGCTTTTCGCTACAATATTTTACAATAAAGACAAACCTACCCCTACTGGGTGCACAGGATTGGATGCTGTGCAGGTTTTGGTTTGGTGCGCTCTAGGCTAGCCCGTTATTATAGTTGACATCAAAGTGATTCTTCGTACCTGAATATCCACCAGTAGGCTTAGATGTAACAGATGCTGTGTGCTTGCGAGCTAAGCCCTATTGAATACCACTAGTATACTACAGTATCCGCTCCCACTTCCGGAACTGCCCAAAAATTATCTCTTTTCAAACTTGGTACAATTAAAGACATAAGCTTCCGAAAATTGTGTATTAATTTGTACCACTACTGTGGTACTCACTCTTTTATTTATTTGCTAAATCAAACAGCAGCTGTGACTCAAGGTG
Organism: Sclerospora graminicola; assembly: GCA_001887855.2. Taxonomy (NCBI): domain Eukaryota; phylum Oomycota; class Peronosporomycetes; order Peronosporales; family Peronosporaceae; genus Sclerospora; species Sclerospora graminicola. The sequence continues at coordinate 1,487 of MIQA02006238.1, forward strand.
AAAAAGCAACAGTTTTCGAAAAGTGACCTGTTGGGGAGCTCGTAGATCAATGTCAGCCAGTGTTAGTGATACAGCTCTATGAAAAGTGCTACAAAAAATGTATCGCGGCTCGATTCAATTGGACGAAATTGAACGATCAAGTGCGGGCCTTGTGAACGTTTTAGCTAGCGGCTCCACGGTGCATTATGCACCAAGGATCCGGATCCAACAAGCAGATTTACTATAGTCATCTAGCGCAAGGCAAAAGTCTTGTGAGTAGTAACAGAGAAATGATACACATTTGCTCTATTACACGCTGTTCCTTCTAAAAATGGATAGCCTATATCAACTGATCATTTCTGAAAATCCGGAAGTGAGAGCGGATACTGTAGTATAATTTATTGATTCAAAGTAAAGATCCGACTCCACTTCAAGTAGACCGTGACGGTTACGCAGTATGCTGCATTTGTTTTTGTACTGAAAAGGTTTGGTTCAGTGCCAGCACAGGGATCCAATCAACGTCTACACAACCAAATAACCCAAGCTTCTTTGTTTGACTTTATACATCATGGCTTGCATTCGGTTATACACCTTTTACCGGTCGTTCTTCCCAATTCTTTAATTCAAAACGCCCACCCAAAGACGGGACATGTATAAAACGTGTATACCCATACGTACAGTTCCAGAACAGTTTGTTTCAAAACGATCTGATTTTTTTCGAAATGATCAATGTCGCATATTTGCGATTTTGCACAATTTTTTTAGTACTGTACAATACGAATGAGAACAACACGGCGATGCAGTTGAATCTGTTTGATGATGCTGTCAAGCACGTGGCGCGGATTTGACGAATCTTGCGGAACGAAAGCGGTCATGCTATGCTCGTCAGGGTCGGAGGCAGTGGGAAGCGTTCGTGAGCACGTTTAGCTTCGTATCTCTGTGGCTATGTCGTTCGACAGATCACCATCAGTTCCAAGTATGGCCAGAATGAATTCAAAGACGATTTGCGTAAAATGCACCTGAGTTTCGTGGAGATTCTCACGCGTCAAGAAGAAGACGGTGGTCTCGTGTTTCTCCTCACGGATGCACAGATTACAAATGATTTTTTTTTAATTTTTCTCAACGATCTCCTTGCCTCGGGGGAAATCCCCGAGCTCTTTCCCGTCGAAGATCTCGACACGATTGTGAATCGCTTTAAGCCCGTCGCTAGCACAAAAGACCGGAAACAAGTGCTCAAGTGTTTTCAAGCGGCAATTCGCAAGCGATTACACTTGTGGCTTTGTTTTTCGCCTGTTGGCGATGACTTTCGAATGCGTGCGTGCAAGTTCCCGGCGCTCGTGAATTGTACCGTCCTTGATTGGTTCCAACCCTGGCCAAAGGAAGCGCTGCTCTCGGTTGGTCGAGAAAAACTCAAGGAATTTGGCGACTTGCTTGGATCCGATCAGGCTCGCGCAGGGATTGAAAACTTTATGCCCTTTTCCTTCCAGTCGGTGAATATCTACGCCGAGCGCTTCTTTCAGCTTGAGCGGCGTCATGTGTATACGACGCCCAAGTCGTACTTGGAATTGCTGCAGCTGTACAAGAAGATTCTGCGTACAAAGATGGCAGAGTATACGGCAGCGATCGACTTGAAAAGGGATTGCAGAAGCTCAAAGAGACGGAGGAGACAGTCTCACGGCTCGAAATCGAGCTCAAGGTCATTTTCGAAGCCACAGAAGACAGGAAAGCCGTTGCGTCAGCACTGCGCACCGAGGCAAACTCACTGATTCGTTCCAATACGAGCTTCTGCAGTGCGCGACCTGAATCAAGAAACACGCCACCTAACCCGATACTGTAGACTTTATCCGCCATGTGATCGAATGCTGTCCGGGGTGGAATCACAGACGTGGTCACGGCTCTATCGACACCTTCATCAACTGCCTCTTCGGGATAATTTTCCATCAACCGAGCGACCGTGACTTTCGACCGTAACCTCGCGGCTTGCGCTTTCGCCATCGAGACCAATCGCTGTTCATTCTCAACCAAGCGCTGGTTCCGTTCTTTACCAACCAGTCAAAATTGACCGGAGTGAGCTCACGGCAACCAACGGTGAGAACATTATTCTTTATGTACAGTGTACTGCAATGGATTGTTACACCTAACCTTAACAGACGGTACCTTAGTCATTTTGACAAATGTTTTGAATCGAATCTTTTGGTCTGTATACAGCCCATTTTTTGTACTGGTTGTTTTGAATTAAGCAATTGGGAAGAACGACCGGTAAAAGGGTGTAGTTCGCAGCCGGCGCCGTCTTGTAACATCCTACTGCGCCAAAACAAAGTGTGACAGTTGTGCAAATTTCGACTGTTCCAGCAGAACATGATAGTACTGCCTGTCATACTAGGTACATTAAAATTTGTTGCAAATAACGTGTCTCCACTGAGAATACGTGAACCTGCGCGAAACGCCACAAGAAACGTAACGTAAAGTGACTGGACATGCAAAAAACCAACCAATAGTCTCCACGTGCGAAAATAGTTAATCCACAATAAGACAGTAATTAACTCAGCTTGTAAACGTATCAGTGTCCACTTGTTGTTTGGTGTTCCTCGGGAGTGCAGTGCCAGTCGTCGGTCAGTTCGACGGCGCTGACTCCTATCCGAGTGTTTTTTAGTGTAAAAGTAAAAGTGATATATCTTTTATAGTATTAAAAGTTGTCCTGTCGAAATTACCTTTAACCTATATTAGACTATGCCAAAATGCACTATGACGGTCTCGCATAATTTTCATCCATTTTCGTGGTTCATCGAAAAGACACAAATTCAACACTCCTTCCGTTACCGCCATCGCTGCATGTATTGTGTAGTCTCCAATGTAGTTGTCGTAAAGCCATATATAAATCGAAATATAACCATGTTCACACCAATTCGAAATTACTTCAATCCATTTTGCCCTCTGAGTTCATCGATTTTGGGCGCGGCCAGATTTTTCGTCAAAAGGTCAGCAATCATATCCACGGCGCCAACATGTTCTGGGTGCACTCGCCCCTTTTGGACGTAATCCTTCAGAAACTTGAGCTTGACATCAACATGTTTCGTGCTTGCCGCACTCACTTCGCTCTGCAACTGTTTGATCGCAGCCATGTTGTCAATTTTTAGGACGGTCGGTGTTTTAGCACGCACACCGATCTCCTCGAAAATTTCACGTAAGCCCAGCACTTCCTTGCCACCTTCCTCTGCAGCCACAAATTCTGCTTCAGCCGTAGATAATGCAACAGTGCTCTGCTTTTTACACTTCCAGTCAGCAATGACTCCATTCACAAAAACCACACTTGCACTGAAACTTTTCCGGTCCACCTTGTCGGCCGCGAAATCAGCATCGCTGTATCCGACAATCCGCAATGGCAAGTGGTCTCCACTGTCGTGACTCAGGTGCAACTTTTAGTCTTTCGTACCCTTCAGGTACCGTGCAATCCTTTTAGCCCCTTTGTAGTCCAATAATGTCGGAGCATGTGTACGCCGGGTAGCCCGGTGCACTGCGAACGAAATATCCGGTCGTGTACACCGGGATATCCACAATAGTCTACCGACCAACGATTGGAATTTTTTTTATGCAAGACATCTTTCCATCTGCCTTCACAGGTAGCAATTCATCCAAATTTTCATCCATGTCCACCTCCGCAATCGGAGTTCGAACTGCGTTTGCTTCTTGCAAACCCTGCTTCATCAACATCTCATCAATTGTGACCTCTTGGTCAATGGTGTATCCGGTTTTCGGACCACCCCCCACACGTATCCCAAAAACTTCTCCACATTTCCAAGAGTCTTCAATTCCAAAGTTTCCATTTTGTCGAAAAATATTTCAATCAATTTTTCACAGGTCGCCGTGACGAGTAAGTCGTCAACATACACGCCCACTAGTGTTTTTCCATCATCAGAGACACGTATGAAGATGCACGTGTCGGTTAAACACTGCACAAAACCGAGCTTCACCATAGTTTCCCGCAAGTACTCGTACCAAAGCCTACCGGCCTGCTTTAGGCCGTATAGGTTCTTTTCCAATTTTAACACCAAGTCTTTCTGTGTCTCTACCCCAAAATTTTTTAAATTTTCCTCTGAAACTTCCATTCCCTGCGGAATTCGTAAGTGTATTTTATAACCAGTTTCGGTGCCTGCTTTGGGGTATGCACTTGGCACATCCCCGTGTCTAGCAGGCACCTTCCATACCAGCGACATTATGAGTATCACCTTCATGTTATTTAGTTCCATCACTGTCGAGAAAGTAAACAGATAGTCCTCACCAAGGACTTGTTGATCGCCTCGTGCAACCAGCCGTGCCTTGTACCGTTCTACTGTCCCATCAGACTTGAGTTTGGTCTTACAGACCCATTTTGTGGGTGGGTTTTTCCCCCTCCACCTTCTTCATCAGATTCCACGTTCCAAGATCAGTCAGGGCACGTAGCTCTGCCCGTTCTGCCTCCGCCCACTTTTCAGACTGCCTCGAGGCATGCGCCTCCTGGAAATTCTTTGGGTCGGGTATGGCTGCGAATTTTGCATTCGTTACGTCTTGTGTGCTTGTAACAGCGAAAGCAAACAACACATTTGCCTCAGGCGCTGCGGTAGCGCTTCCAGTTTCTGTCTGGCTTACATCTTGGGTCGACACACGCCCTGAAGCTTCTTCCAGCGTCATATTCTTCTTCTTCGATTTCTTGAGGTTTTTCAATCTTTTTTCCTCTTCTGCGGCAGCGGCCTTCGCAGTTTTCTTCACATTCCTAGCCGATTTCCGGGCTTCAGACTTGTTTCCACGTGACTGTGTGTCCCCCTTTTTCTTTTTAGCTGGCAGCTTGACTGCAACCTCTCCGATCGACTCCACTGCCTGATCTCCACTTATTTCTCCAATTTCAAAACCATCCATTTCCAATTTCTTCGTACTTTGATCGTTCGACTTCTTGTCAAGAGTCTCAATGTTTGTTACGTGTCGGGTGGTTGTCACCACCCGATCTTTCAGTAAGAGAACTTTGTACCCCTTCGTTTGGTCATTCTTTCCGAGAATGAGGGCACACTCTGCATGTTTACCGAGTGATTTATTTTTTGGATCCCTCCAAACCATACATGGGGATCCAAAAACCACGATGTCACCGACATTCACTTGTTTCTTAGTGAGCACTTGTATAGGTGGGGCCCTACCTGGGTTGGCCCTAGTCGGACTGCGGTTGAGTATGTAAGTTGCATACTCAGCCGCTTCCGTCCAATACATTAGCGGCACACCCGACCCAAAAATCATACACCGAACAAGTTGAAAATGGTTCGGTTCATTCGCTCAGCCTTCCCATTTGAGGCTGGCGTTGCAGCTTCCGTGACTTGCCTTCGCACTCCCGTCCTTTAGCAGAATAAGTCCAACGTTTTGAACTCACCGCCCCCATCAGTGCGCAATACATGGATTCTGCAGTGAAATTCACTTTCGAACCACACGAAAAAGTGTTCAAACATTTTAGCTGCCCTGTCGTTTGTAGGGGCAGCAAATACGCGCACGTAATTCGAGAAATGGTCGAAGAAGACCACTAAAAACCGGTTTCCTCTTCTATCGCGTGGAGTTATCGGACCTTTGAGGTCACTGCAGATAACTCCACCGATCCGATCAATAGGCGAATTTTCGCCCGAGTCCCGCTTCGACCGGGACCCTTTTCCCTCAGCACGTCAGGCAATTCGGTCTTTTATGGTCAGTTAAGACAATCCCTGAACGTGGATCCTTGGCCATACGTTCTATCGTATCGTAGGCGAGGTGCCCTAGACGGGCATGAAAATGATACAGCCCACCTTCTTGCACATCGTTTTCAGCTCCTTCAGTCTGCACGTTCATTACCACATCAATAAGTTCCTTTCGAAAAACGTTCGTGGTGCTTGCATGCACCTTCGCCACAAAACTTGATCCACAGAGTTCTACGCGAAATAGTGATTTATTTTTTATCTCCATGCCGTCCTCCTTGTCGTTTATGTGGCACCCCTTTTGCTTCAGGCAGCCCAGTGAGATCAAATTCTTGGCCAATTTTGGGGCATAATAGACCTCACTTAACACAATTTCTGTGCTCGGCCATTCATCACTCTTTACCGTCACTTTTCCAACCTGTGTGACGATCAAACTTCCACTGTCAGGGAGTGTAAGTGCATCTTCACTGCCACACTCCCTTGCATCTTCTAGGAGACTCGGATCGCCGATTAAATGTCGGCTGGCACCACTATCCAGAATCCAGAATTTATCATTCGTTTTTTTCAGAGATTATAGTGCTTTCACTTGGATTCTCGACCTAGCTAGCACGAAACGACGCTCAAACAATGTGTCTGAGCGTCCCTTCTTGCCTGCCTTCTCAGGGTCGTATTTTCTTTGTGGTCTGGGGCAATTCCGATGAATATGCCCCCCCTACACCACATCCATAGCACACTCTTTCGGGTTTCACATTGTTTACCGCATTCGCGACAGTCCTTGATTGACGCCTTGTCTTCCGCCCGTCATCTTCAAGCTCTAGGGCCCATTCCACCAGCTCTTGAGCGTGTTGAACGTGGTCTTGCCTCATGGGATTGTATCTGACCATGAGTGCGACCTTTAAACTCGGTGCCGCAAACTTCACGATGTTTTCCACGATCAATTTATCTGGTAGCTCGCTCTCACGCGCCAAAGCTACCAGATAAAGCAGGTGCTCAGTCTAGGACCTTCGTGGGTCCTTTTCCGCTGCAAACATTGCAGATGCTTGATGGTGAGAAATATTTACTTTGAAGGCATTATTCATATGCTCCAAACAGTTACCAAAGACGGAGATACCGCCCACCAAGCACCGATATTTGTTTGGAAATATCTTAGGGCCATGCCCTCAAGATGTTCCCCCAATTTGTTCACTTTCAGACGCTCGTTACACTGGAACCCGAAAGTCAATTGAGCTACTTCTAGGGCTTCTAGAAACAGGTAAGCCCACTGCTTAAAACCTGCTCCTAGACCCTTGTAGGTCTTCACTCCCGTAAAGCGCTGGATAGTGAGCTTTGTTAATTTCACTCCAAACGGCACGCCAGCTTGCGGCACGTTTTCATTTCTGCCAGGCATTTCTCCTGCCTGCCCCATGGCATGGTTTCCAGGCACGCCTTGCCCAATTCCCTCATCTCTGTTGAGGTCATCAATTGTCATGCGGCCGCCGAAGGGCCCATGATTCCTGAGGCTGTCTCTGAACTCGTTTGAAGAGTTCGATTGCCCCAGGTCTCTAGCACGAGCTTGTTCATTCTCCATTTTTTCCATACGTATGTCAAAATTTGTTCTCCAATTTTTGAATGCACTCCATCATTGCATTGAGTGCTTCCGCCATTCTGTTTTCTCCATCACTAGCCATAGTCGCCGTGAAATACAATCAAGATTCAATTTTTAAACTTTCAGTCACAAAAAACCAGACACAATTACTCTTCTGGCAAGGGGGCTTCTACCAACTCAATTAACTTGAAGCAGTAGTAAAATTCGAACTTAAGAGACCCGTTAAAAATTTGGGTCATAACCTGTTGTAAAACGACATGATTCCACTGAGAATACGTGAACCTGCGAGAAACTCCACAAGAAACGTAACGTAAAGGGACTGGACCTGCTAAACCCCAACCACTAGTCTCCACGTGCGAAAATAGTTAATCCACAATAAAACAGTAATTCACACACTCGTAAACGTGTCAGTGTTCACTTGTTGCTTGGTGATCCTCGGGAGTGCAGTGCCAGTCGTCGGTCAGTACGACGGTGCTGACTCCTATCTGAGTGTTTTTTAGTGTAAAAGTAAAAGTGATATATATATTAGATAACAAAAACAGTTATGCTTACACAGGACACTTTGATTCGTTACCTAACGGAAGACTTACAAATCCGGCAGAAGACTGGACAAATGTGTGGTGATAGAATAAGTCCGCATATTGTGAGTAACTGTTGGTAACATGTGCCTATCCGATTTGTATGGCTGAATTGGCTGGATGCAAAATGTCTGGTCTGCCATGCTAGCTATATTCAGTTGTCATGAATCTCGAGCCATTCGTTCTGCTAGAGTAACTTTTCAAAGATTTGGTTCAGGCGCGGCATCACGTTCTGAAGAATGTAGTCGCTACCGAGAGACTCTAATAGCTGTGGCAAGATCTTGGTCGCACTCAAACGAACTTCGCCGACTATGTTCGCAAAAGGGCTGACGTAGATCTCGAGCAGATGCTCCTAAAAGTACTGAGCACCCAAACTACTAGCTAATGCAGGGATAGAGAAAACTATTACCTCACGCACACGCCACTGCAAGTCCCGCGCCAGGTCGGCGATGGCTGGCAAAAGCACGGATTCGAACGAAGCCATCCACAGCTTAACCAGCCGGCTAAGCGCTACGTCCAACGCTGACGAGATGTTTCGTGTGTTTTCAAAGTACAATGCGCTCTTTTTCCGTCCCCGTATTCGAAGTGCAGTGCAGCAATTCCAAATACAGCTATTTGAAAATGTTAAGGAAGATGTGGGCAACCTCCAGGCTAAATTTCGTGCTCACTATGCGTACTCGGAGGCATCTCGCACGAGCAAACTGCGTGATATTCCGCCTATTGCTGGCGCTGTAATGTGGGCAAAGCAAATCGAGCGTAAGCTAAAGATTTTACTTGCCCGTGTTGAAAGTGTCCTCGGTGTTGGCTGGGAACAACATGTGGAAGGCAAGGCGCTTAAAACCGCGGCCGAAGCTTTTATTGCAAAGCTTAATCCACAGCTTATCTTTGATCAGTGGGTAAACGATCTAGCGTCGATGCCGATTTTTGCCACGAAAAATATCATCTTGAACATTGTCACGGAGAAAACACCGCAAGGTGAAAAGAAAAAGTTGATGGTTGCGTTCAACCAGCAGATGGTGACGTTGTTCAAGGAAGTACGGAGGTTTGAGGGGCCACCGAGTGCCTTTTACGCTAAGAATGATTGCAGAAGATGCCAAGTCTAAGTACCCCTTTGCAATGTCCTTGGACGCCAGCCTCAAAACGTACATAAGTTCGTGCCGTCGCATTCAGCCCATTTTTGAAGCTTTAACAGCAGCTTATGTTCGTGAAGTCCGTGCTACGATTGGAAAAACTTTCTCGAAAGGTAATGAAATGCGATGAGACGCTGACGGATTAGGTGACTACGTCCTGGATCTGGCAGAAAACGTCGAACGGTTGCACGACAAGGTGGATGAGTTGTTGCATAAAACTAGTGACATTGATAATCTCTTAGAAAACATCAAGACGAGTGGAGACTTTGAGACTGAAGAAGTCCGAGCCGCGTTAGTAAAAGTGCAAGCCCATGTTGACGAGTTGAGCTTAGCCGGATATGCAAACTTGCACGTGTTTGTGAAAAATTTAAATGGTCTGATCAGCAAGATTTTGAGTCAAAAGCTCGAGATGCTATTGCGACGTTGGGTTGCCTGTTTTGACCCACAGGTGGATGAAACTTCGTTCCAATCTGCGCTAGCCGAGGCCAAAATGACGGTCTCTACTCATCAAATCTTGCTAAAGAATCAAGTTTTGTATCTGGAGCCTTCCATGGTGGCGCTTATGGGGTCCTCATCAAGTAAACACGCGTCAGCGTCAATATGGCGCGAATCGCAGCGAACGGCTCGTCGACGACAGTGGGGACTGTTGGGACTGCTGCGATGCATACTCGCGCAGCTCCTGGTTGATGCGGGTTGCGCGGCGTCGGCGATAGGCAGCTTGAGTCCTAGCCTGTCGTTCCTTGGCAAGCTGTCCACGCTTGACATACGACTTCAGCACCAAGTCGTAGTAGTCAGCGTCTTGACTAGTGAGCGGCATCAACGACGTATAGAAGTTGGTAAGTACACACGTGATCGTCGCGATGATGTCGTATTTCTCGTGGTCCCAGCGGAACGTGTCCGACATCACCGCCCAGAGCTTCGACAGTCGACCGAAGTAGTTCTCGACAATGATCCTGTCCGACGACACTCGTGCATTTCGCTGAAGGTCATCATTGGTAAGTGCATCGTATCGCGGTTTACGCTTCGGCTGGATCGTTCGTAGGAATTCTCCCGCGCCTTGGTAGCCCATGTCGACGAGAACCGCCCAGCTGCCACCGAAATCCTGGTGGCCTTCACCGTTGTCTTCAATCACAAGCTCGCCGGTCGTGACGTTCTTCTTTAACATCCGTTCATGAAGATCACGACGCTCCATCATGATTGACTTGTCATGCACCGCGCCGGGATGATGTTTTGACAGCGACACGCACATTCCGGGCAACGCAACACACATCTCCAGTTTCAGCCCGTATAGGTGGTGTTTGCCGGAGTAGTAACGCTTGGCCTCAATAAATCTTCCACTTGGTTTGTAGGCTTCTTGAAATTTGACGTCGGTCGCGTACAGAGCGTACGGGTAATTCCTGAACACCTGACCGCGCTGGCGCTGCCTGGTCATTGACAGCGGCTTGATAAAGTGCTCCCTGAGCGGGGCCTCGATCAGCATGAGCACCTTGAGCACCATGTTCTCGAACGAGGAAGTCTTCAGCCCGAAGACTTTGGCGTGCATATCCCAGTGCGAGTAGCGCTTCAAGACGTTCAACGCCATGAAAAGCGCATCGCGCGGGGCAACCTCGTACCGTCGTCCACGTCCGACGCTCCAGTATGCCACGATTGCCGACTCGAGGAGCGTGAATAACGTCTCGAACTCGGCGTGTGAAAAGTTGGTCATGACCAATATCCCATCAGACCCCTGCTCCGTTAGAAAGCGATCGTACACGGGGCTGTCAGAGTCAACTTCCTCAGACACATGACGCAGATACGTGTCGTCAACAGCCTCATCAATCTCACGGAGGCGTTCCAGACGCCGGAGGCCATCGTCCTCCATCTGCGTAGCGCCACAGCAGTGCTGATCATGTGGCGATCATGGGAGCTTGACATGGATAGAATGGTTGCTCGGATGCTGTCGATTGTGAAATGTTGAGGCCGGAGTCTACAAATGACCCGCCCACTCCAACTTTTGGCGGGAATTGCTGTGGAGATCGCGCAATTACTAATTTCGTCGATAACAGTACATAATCGTAAATACACGCTTAGTTTGTATACAATTCCATAAAAATCACGTTGTCAGTGCCAAATATACGGTAACTGTGTTTGTTATCTATTATATAGTATTATTGTCCTCTCGAAATTACTTTTAACCTATATTAGACTAAGCCAATATGCACTATGACGGTCTCGCATAATTTTCATCCATTTTCGTGGTTCATCGAAAAGACACAAATTCAACACAATGCTGGATTGGCGAGTGGTTACCCGCCAACTCTTGGCCTAAATTGTTGCGTCGGCGCCATAATTCGTGTTGTGTCGTCCATTTTAGACGTCTTAAATCCGCATTAATAAGAATTGTTTCTTTGTTCACACGTCACATACAAAGTATAATTTTCGCAAAATAAGGATTTCCGCCAAAAAAAGTGAAAGGCACAATAGTAAATACTTTGAAAATTAGTATTTTTGCAAAACTATGTGTCGGAAGTGAGAGTACTACAGTAAAAAGTGTCATTAGTGTGGGTGGGAAAATAGTGTGGCTGCGCAAATACCATGGCCACACTAATTTTTCTTTTTCAATATTCCACAAGAAGTCACACTAATTTTGCACATTCTATTTGCGGGAATTCTGAAAGCCCGTACATCTTACCACTCATTTTCTCAGAGCCCGTAGCTTTTCAACTCGCCTTTGTGAGCATGGCATGTTCAAATAGGTAACATAGACGTTGAGGCAACTGGATACCTCGTCACGATTGACAAACGCACATATGTGTACGACTTAAATAATGATAAGAAGACTAGGAGGTGGTACAATCAGATCCACCCAGTTGATCGCTCTTTTTGCGCTGGTATGGAATTAAAATGACGACAGAGATGAAAGCCTCGCTGAGGGGAGTTGCTAAGGAGCGACCACAAGGGAGCGACCAGTGCCACTATTACGTAATCACAACGAAGCGACCGCGCGTATGAAAAGGCACACATGTCGTTGAATCAAGTTGTCAATTTAGATATTAAAGAATGGTTTTTTATTCGTTTTCCGTTGTATAACCATCAACTGCCATAAAATGATGGCATCGACCAATTTTTGGTGCCATTTGCTTATGCCACGACCTCTAAAATTAGTAGAGCTACCTCTCGCATCGTCTCTAAAGACATTGTCGTCCATGCGTCCTGCAATGGCCGTCAGCGATGCCACAAGACTTGTTGGCATCTGCGCGGCATCGATTTCCATCACCCTACGCACCACCTTTTAAGCTTTACACTCTTTCCGCCAAGTTTTTTTGCTCCCGCTCCAGTGAAATAGTGGTAAATTGAGATCCACAAAGTGTTTAACGCTGCTACTGCTACTGATGGCGTAGCGCAAGGCTTCAAGCGCTCCTGCACGTAAATGTGCCCGAGTCACATACTAATCGACGCATAGCCTTCATAGTCACACCATCGGAAAACTATCGAGCAGGAGCGGGTCATTCTTTAGTTCCTACATATAATCAGTGGTGTATACAAGTTCGTGAGCTTTATAAAAAAATGAAAAAGTAAAATTCGTGCGTAACAGATGCGGCCGTTACTGTCGAGTTTAGACTTGCGGTCTAGATTACTGTGTTCAATGTGAGTGCAGATGGCCACCGAACTTCCGTCTCCGCGCGAAGCGGAGCCTTTCCGTTGGTGGGGCGAGGCGGTGGGGGTGTTTTGGTGCTTTGTATACATCCTTTTGGTTTAGTAAGGGCCAAATTTAACGACATTTTAAGATGTAATTTCAATGTAAAAAAAATTATGGAAAAACGGCGATTGATGGTTATACCAAATAAATAAAAATTGCCAACTTGAATTTATGCACATGTGTGCCTTTTCATACGCGCGGTCGCTTCGTTGTGATTACGTAATAGTGGCACAGGTCGCTCCCTTATGGTCGCTCCTTAGCAACTCCCCTCGCTGAGTATCATGACGCTTACACTAGTACCGTTTTTGATTCTTTGGTGCCATGCAAATGCGTAGCGAAAATAAAGCCTTTCAGGACACCCCGGGCATGCCAGCTCCCACAGACCTGCTGATTGGTGGCTGTAGGAAAATGACTCGGTACTCTTATCGCTCTTACAAGCGCGGAAGTGCTCAAGCCGGTAAGAGCTTTTGAACAATCCAATGTGTAGCCCCAGCTGCAGCCGATTAGAGCTGTCAGGTGGCGTCAATTCACGTGCGTACGACTTGTCAGCCGCGAGGAAGTCGCTCAAGTCCGAAGTGTTGTTAACACGTGTTCGTTAAAATTGAAAGTAATATTATAAAAAGTTAAAACCTTAATAAAAAGATTCCTAACTTGAAGTTTGTATGCATATGAATTCACGGTAGTTTTGCACATCGGAAATTTAGCAAAAAACTTTTCATAAAAACACTTGAATTTCCAACACTCCTTCCAAAACAACCGAGAGTTCAATCCGAAATAAAATCCCATGATGTCGTATCCATCAATAATCAACATCAATCATCGTCAATTCTTTACAGCACCATTGACTTACATCAATCCACTCTAAATCTTAATCCTTCAATCCTTGGTGCACTTCAACGCTTTCGCTAGTAAATCCATAACGGTATATGCGTCTTCGTTTCCACAATGAATTCCGGGAAAACCTCCTTCAAACGCCACGCATCTCTTCCGTCGACTGCATCAGTAATAAAGTCTGCTTCATAACCACTGCGAAAATCTCCTTCGACCTTTATGTTTGACATTTCATTCACATTCCATGCTTGTTTGAAAACCATCACTTGCCTTTTGTCGCGATCGCGAGGTTCCATCAAATTAATCGCATTCTCCACATGTATCTCTTTCAATCCATCTGCCAATTTCTGCGAAACTTCCACTTTCCTTTTCCACGCCTGCGCTTCATTCTTCGTAATGTCCCGAGAAACAGTTACTTCTTCCATCTCTTGATTCCGGGTATCATATCCACAATCTTCATCTCTATCAGCATGTCCTTGGTCAACGTTCGCGGCAACCCGTTGTCCAACCACGTCGATTTCTTTGCTCGCTTGCTGTCCCGACTTAACAACTGTCTTCGAGTCCCAAATATGCTGTGTTGCTCTTAGACGTGGTATTCCTTTATCCTGGTATCCCGAATACACGTGACTATCTCCATAATCTATCGAAACATCGACAATAAATTGTTTTTCCTGACATACGACCGATTCTTCACGTAAATCATTTATATTATAAGCTTGGGTACATCCACCACCACTTCCTCGAGAAAAACTGTTCGATCTTGTCGTTTTCACTGAATTCTTCACAATCCGACCATGCTCGTCAGTCATTAAATCACAAACTAACGGTACACTCGTCCAAGCAGTCGCGCTTGACTTGATCACTTGATCCGCTAGTTGAAATTCCCTCGCAGCCCGAAAGAGACTTGTCCCTTTCCCCGAACTTCCGAGGAATACCTCGTGTTCTCCAACGTTAGCCAATTCATCCATCAACACTTGATTTTCACGTCCTCTCGCTTGTAACTTGTAGATATCAACCACCATCTCTGGACGCTGATGGTCCTTAAAACTCAAACTTTCCTTTTGATCCGAAATCGCATCTTTCGACTTCTCCGTTACGCATTGATACCAGTTCTCCGACCACTTGAGCATCTCAACCTGGTGCTCGCCATTGAGAATGCGCTGTTTCCGCCGCATAATCTGCTCTTCTTGATCAACCACACGTCGTGCAAAGTGTTGCTCGCGTTTCTGAAGATCCGCCACCCGGACCGCTTTCTTCACGAGTCGATTCGCTTCGACCTTTTTCCGATTCGAGTGGACATGCAAAGAATCGAAGACCCAATTCCCCGCTTCGTTCATAATTTGCCGTTTCTTTTCTTCCTGTTTCGTCTCTTCGTCGGCTAGAAGCTTGGTTTCCGTATCGATTAACATATGGAATTGCGTAATCTTGCGCTCTTCTTTCGCAGCATTCTTGACCTCTTCTTCCAGGTTTTTAATATGCTGGTTCATGCGCTCCAACGGCGACGTGCGGAGCTTGTTTTCTGCTTCCAGCTGTGCCGCTTGATCGTCTAATTTCTTTTGAAACTTCGCACGGCGACGTCGAACTTCATTCATAAACGCATCTCGCTCGTCCACTTGGGCATCGCCCCCTTCTTGATGTACGCGCTTCTTGCTGGCTTTTACCGCTTGCAACTCGCTCGCTCGTACCTTCATATCCGCTTCTAATTGATTCACATACTCGGGCGTAATAGTCAAAGCATGACGGGCTTCATCGAGCGTCTTCTTGCAATCTTCTCGGTGCTCATCGAACAATTTACAGTCTGCTTTGCGCTCGTCCGTAAGAGCTGCACGTTTAAAGAGCAACATGCGCTTGGATTTCTTCTGGCGATCCAATTGATCGCAAAATATCTCGGTCCGTTTCTTACCAAGACTAATCCGCGCCGTATGTTCATCCAGCCGTGATTTCGTCGTATTGATTCGCGCCGTTCGCACCACACGCCATCCTTTCTCACACCCTTCATCCAGCGCTTGATGGCATCTCCGACGCTGCGTAATCGACCGCGTATGCGCATGAAACTCCGTCTCGAGGGCCAAGTGATTCGTTTCAATCGTTTTCTCCTTCTTTTGCCAAGCTTCTTGGACTAGACGCACCGTTTTACTAGGAGCCATTGAATCTTCTTGCCCTCCAATATCTGGACTCCCTGCATCCTCCTTTTCCGCAACCTTTTCCTTCCTAGCGATCTCCGCTAATCGATCAGCCTCTTCCTTGCGAGCGATCTCCGCCAACCGATTATTCTCTTCCTTACGAGCGATTTCTACAAATCGATTAGCCGCTTCCGTTATAGCCATCATTTCCAAGCGAATAGCCGCTTTCTCACGATCAAATTCCTCAAAGCGAGCTATTCCATATGGCTGACTCCAATTTCCAATGAAGATACCGGTGTACCCACTACTTCCCCGGCCAATGCCGTCCACGGCACTACCAAATGGCCCATGACTTTCTAGTGATCTTCTAAAATCACTCTTGTACGTTTCACACGATGACCGACGTGCCGACTCTCGCAAATGTGCTTCTTCTAACGCCGTTACGCGCTTTTCCAAACATATTGCCCTTTCCCAGAGCGAATCCCGCTCCATATTCTTGTCTCCTTCCATTTCCACGAGAAATACCAACGAGAAAATAAAACAAGAATAAACTTCGAAAACTACCCTTCCAAAACAAGGGGACTTTCCCGTAATCGAAAATAACCACAAGAGAACTTAACAAACTTAAAACTTCGGTCTTGAGCCCCGTAAACTTGGGCTCATAACCTGTAGGGAAATGACTCGGTACTCTTATCGCTCTTACAAGCGCGGACGTGCTCAAGCCGGTAAGAGCTTTTGAAGAATCCAATGTGTAGCCCCATCTGCAGCCGATTAGAGCTGTCAGGTGGCGTCATTTCACGTGCGTACGACTTGTCAGCCGCGAGGAAGTCGCTCAAGTCCGAAGTGTTGTTAACACGTGTTCGTTAAAATTGATAGTAATATTATAAAAAGTTAAAATCTTAATAAAAAGATTCCTAACTTGAAGTTTGTATGCATATATATTCACGGTAGTTTTCCACATCGGAAATTTAGCAAAAAACGTTTCATAAAAACACTTGAATTTCCAACAGTGCGCAGTCTCGCTGGTTGTTATTGGGTTGCGTTTTATCACTGTAAAATTGTTTGTTCCCCTTGGAGGGGTATGTCTGTCGCCTGAAAAGCGCATAAACGAAAACCGCGTCAACCGCTTTGCTATGATGGCGTTCGTACTTCGAAGTAATACTGTAGCCCTCATTCGTCTATACCTGCAATTTATTTTACCCCTATCAATTTATACTTTTTTGCTGTCACATTTTGCTGTTTAATGCCTGTATAGACAAAATCAAATGCAAGAGGGTATATACAATTATAGTTCTCACAACTAACCGGCACAAACGGACAGCATGCAGGACGAAAAGGAAGAGAAAGAGTATGTGTTTGTGCTAACGCATAAGTTGAGCGAATCGAGCGCTTGTCATGAGCTGGTAATGTCTCCTTCCACAGTGGCGTCGGCTACGACGTCGTCTTTAAGTGAGAGCGCAACGTTTGGCGACTCGGACAACGGCGTAGAATTAGAAGAGCGGGTAGAAGAAGACGTCCAATCAGAAGATTCGGTAGAGCTGGACCAAATGCCAGTGACGCTTCCATTTCTTCCAGCACTGAATGCTTCCACGCAGATTATGGTCCACGACGGCTACAGCGAAGCCATAATGGACGCACAGCACGCGCTAGACTCGCGGCTGTTGGCGTACTCGCAATATCAGCAAATGGTACGGGAGTGGATGGTTAATGATTCGTATAGCACCCAGAAACATGAAGCTAAGGAATTGTCGATTGTTTTTTTTTAATTCTTGTAGGCCCGACCGAAGCAGGTGCTGCTTACACCAAGGCGACCCAAGACAGAGCGATTTGTGATGACAGCGAGACTTGCGGTGGTGGATCGCCCTGTGACTGTCTGTATGGGCTGGCAGCGTGTATCCAATATCGACTCGAGTAGTCGCGACTTGTTGCGTGTACTAGAGGAAGACGGCGTGTCGTATGAGCCGCATGACACGGCCTACAGCGTCAAGTATCTGGCCCCGGTGCTACCTTTTGGCGACTGTCTCTTTTTGTCAATGGAGCAGCTTCTTTTGTATACAGAAGAGTGTGAACCTCTTTCGCCTGAAGGAATTCGCATGGTGGCTACAAAATTCTTTCTTGCTCACTACAATGCCAGCACACCGGAAGAGCAGCAGAAAATTGACAAGGCCATTCAGAATTTATACTACCCAACCTTGCAAGGTGGTTGGGGTGTGAGTCCAGTGCAAACACGGCGGTTTGTCGCGCGTCGGAGTGATAAGAAAATGCTGCTGAACAAATGTGCTGAGCTTCAAAGGAAGGGCTACTCATGGGGAAAAGCAGCGGAAGCTGTATACACAGAGTATGCGGAGCCGGTTGTGAACGCGTATACGTATTGCGACTATATGAGAGTTGGCCGCGGTGAAAACACGCATTTCCTTATTGGCTTAAATTACAGTAACCGTGGACTCATTTCGGTGGATAATGACCCTGACAATTCTCGCGTTGCATGGGGAGATGACTTTGTATTGGAAGCGCTGGCTACAGCATATCAGCGCGATATCTTTGTCGTCTTGGTCGGATGCGGTAAAATGTTTTTCTTGCCTCATCGCCCCCGTGGTGAGGTGGGCTTGGAACAGAGTACTATTTGCCATTCGAAGGGCCATGCACCGTGGTTTTTACTTATGCGATTAACTGGCAGCGACCGAGGAGGAGACCACTACGAGCCCATGCTTTGTGAACGGCTGCGTGGAGATGGATCACCGGAATTTGGCTCAATTGGAGATTAATTGGTCAGCTGATTCTTTTGGATACATTTTGCCAAGGCTTTTTATTTTTATAGTGCTTCGAGTAAAACTTCGAACCGATATATATCGTCTACCGTTTGTCGTTGTTCTTGCGGTTGTGTAACCTGTAAACACCTCGAAGCTACAGTTTTACGACATTTAAGAACAAGACCCTCGAAAGTAGCTTACAGTGACTCATCTCTACTTGCGCAGGTTTCTTTTTCTTTTATTCAGATTTAAATTCCAGACAGAAAGAAGACGGATATGTCTGTCTCTAATCAACCAGGAGATATGGACCTATCATTCGTCCAACCTGCGCCAACGTAGCACCTTAATTGCCAAGAGTCTCCAAGCTCTTTTCCCACTTTTCGAAATTGCCCGGCACCTTTGACCACTCTTCGAACTCATCGTCAAATAGCGATGGGATGGATGTCGAGTTTGACGAGCTTGTGTTGGACGCTACACAGTACCAAAAAGCGAAACACAAGATAGTGAGTATAACGGCATGATAACACCGCCACGCAGCACACATACGGATGACAATTTCCTCCTTCTTTTTAGATGGTTTAAGCTTAAAGAGCATGAAAATGGTAGCATAGGCACCCAAAGTGGCCATCACGATCTGATCAGCATATTAAGAGTATTAAGTGTCAGTGAACAGCCACCTAAAAACGACTGAATAAACCAACGTACGTGGTAATCCTTCGGCAGGTACTTGCGAACCTTAGCTTCCAGACTTCCCTCAGCTGGAGCTGGTCCATGACCCATGAGACGCAACTGCGAAGGAGCACGGCAACTAATTGGCTTGGGTACAGTCGTCACTTTTTTCACGAGGTGAAGCATCTTGTTTCTTTCGAGTGTTCTTATTAAACGAGAGGCCCGGACGAAGGTATGCCATGATTGGCTTAAAATATTTATTTTTCGAACTAGGCCAGTATCGCCTCTAATAATGTTTGCTGGCGCTACGTGCTAGTGATGTCTACCGGGCCTCCTCCTTCGTCGAGAGAATTCAAAGGTTTCGAAGGGGACTGATTGCGATCAATTTCGTGCTGCCAGTAGGCCAAATTGGCATCCAGTTGTGCTATGCAGTGGTCCAAACGCGCGCTTGGTAGCAAGCTTAACGACAAAAACAGCGGCCGAACGATACCAATAATAAAACCCGCCTGCATCTTTTCGAGAGGAATAGGCTGCTCACGGTCGTAGCCTATACTCACAGGCAAAAGTAGTTCTCTTTCCTTGTCACCCTGCTGGTAAAACTCCTGTTTAATGCGCTCGGCCCAGACGAGATAGATTCGTAGTGGCTTGGTTGGGTTAGATACGTCTGCAGTATGTAGCGCCATCTGTAACACTAGTCGCTCATCGTCCGGATCGGCATCTTTCCAGCCTTCATCAGTCACTCTGGGAAAAAGAAAGTCAGAGGCATTGGCTTTACAAGATTACGCTGATGCAACACACCTTCTTACGAGGTTGTCCAGTTTGCCCAAGTACACGGAATGAACGCTATTATCTGTTGCCAAGACGACATCGGTGATCAGACTGCGAATCTATAAGTGGGATTTAACAAGACCGTCAGTCAGTTCGTTCTGTGAGAGGAGGCTGAATTGGTTTGCTGTACGTACCTCTTGTTGCTCAATTTTTGTTAAACCTTGAAGAATGTTGCATTGAGGATCCTTCATCAACTGGAAGGCTAATGCGCAGTGCATGTGCTCAAGTGGGGGAGCGATATACATATCGAACCGCCAACTCGTCGTTGACAGTAATATGGAAATTGTTGCTGTAGCTTGTATGGCCCTAGAACGCCAGTCATGCCGTGTCAAGGAGAGTAGTGTCGAGCCAACTCAAGTTATTGTGACTTACGACATCATGGATAATAGCTGCTAAGAGTGCAGTGCACTTGGTGCGTGCTGTGAATAAGCTGCCAAGGTTTCCGGCCGACATAAAGTGGTGCAATGTTTGGGTTAC
Source organism: Sclerospora graminicola (assembly GCA_001887855.2). Classification (NCBI taxonomy): domain Eukaryota; phylum Oomycota; class Peronosporomycetes; order Peronosporales; family Peronosporaceae; genus Sclerospora; species Sclerospora graminicola. Next base: position 21,800 of record MIQA02006238.1, read on the forward strand.
GTCTGCTGCGTGCTCAGCTGCAATCAGAACAAGACGACAACGAATGTCAGTCGATCTTGTTTATCACTAAAAGGAGAGCAACATCAACCATACCATTATGGTAGGGGTGGGCATGATACCTCCGCTGGACTCTGAAGTTGGCAATAATAATGTAAGTCGACAATTAGGGTGAAAAAAAAAGAATGACCGAGACAACTTACTGCCGCAATAACGATTGAACGCGTGATTTCGTGGTGCGGAAGTGGCAGCACATTTCATACTGCTCTAATAGTGCATTACCGACGATGCACAAGGTTTGACCTGGAACTGCCGTCGCAATCTAAGGCCAACACAATGATCAGCATCATCTGTCGAATAATAATCACTAGCGATTGACCACAGTAGCGTACCGCAAAGACATCAAAGTTCCACGAAGCAATGTTAGCAATCTCGTTCTTCACAGCGAGTACTATGGCTGGATTTGTGATTTCTGGACAGACTTCAATCGAACATTGGCGACGTTCGTCTTCATTTTGTTTCATGATTCTTGTCACGGCGTCACTCCAGCGCCGGGCAGCGATTCCTTTGTCGTCACCCAAGCTATTGCTACTTAGTTTTGCCTCCTTGCTATGCTCAGACTGGTACATGGCTACTAAACAGCGACGAAGCATGCTCGTTCGACGCAGTGCGGAGCGGAATCGCTTGGCACTTTCAGATTCATGAAGAAAGTTTTGGATGAAAAAGTTTTGCATGCTGTCATCAAACACATTCGAGTGCGTGTCGAATAGCTTTTGGACTGTGGTTTCAACGCTTCGCTCGTCCCAAATCGACGTCATGTTTTCAAGTGCACGAGAAAAGCCGTGCAGGATCTGATCGAGCTCTTCACGTTGTACCGCAGTTTCCCCGTGCCCGTTCGTGTAGGCGTGTTGCTGAAGCTTTCGGAGCAGTGCGACCGCGTACATGATTGATTCGTCGTTTGTATGGTCCCTTGACGTTTCTAAAATGGTAGTGGCGCGTCGCGAGAAGACGTGAATGTTCTTGCCTGGCCGCTTCTGGGAACTACTGCAGTCTTCACTGCCGTCATCCTCTTCATCATCAACTTCGATGGCATTTTCGACTCCTATTGCATCTAAACTGCCTCTTGCGATCAATGAAGTGCCTACAAGTCGCGGAGACGACTGTGAGATTCTCAGCGCTGGGACGCTTAACGACGGTGCCCTACAAGGTATCTGCGCTTTGGCAAGAATACCAGGTCCTGCTAGTGGCTCGGTTCGTACCGCAGTTGCAGTGTCATGCTGTGACACTGGCGACGTTAACAAGCTGTCAGAAAGGACGGTGGCGTCGCTGGAACCGACAGTTGCTGTGGCTGTGGGCTGCTCACTTGAACCACCGCTTCGATTACTTGCGGTACTTATATTACGACGGGCCAGCGCTGCGATCGAGTGCAAAAGCAGTCGACGTCGGTGCTCCTTTGCCTCGACTCCCATGGAATCAAGCCAAGCGACAGACTGGTTTTCTTGTTGACTGGCAGTCCGACTCGTCGGTTCAAGTTGGTTTCTTGTCAACGTCGTACCGTGTTCCTCTCGAGCTGCCACCAAGCTGCGTGCACCAAGGTCTTGGGATTCCGTTGTCTCAAGCTGGGGTTTTTCTTGTCGCTCTGCTGCTGTACTGGGAGGTAGGGCTCGCGTCGTGCTAAGATTCCACTCTCCCCCCCTCCTCCCCACTCAGCGCTCGGCGCGGCGACAGACTCGTTCTGATAACTGCCTATTTATAAGTAGAGGGAATGGTCGAGGGGCGACAAAAATGGAGATGCGGCATAACGGCTCCGGGGCCAAGTCGCATGCCGTCGCCAGTTTTAGCAGCGACTTCTATTTTCTTAGTGTTTACTCGGGTAACTGCCAAACCTGTCTGCCTGTCGATTTGCACTATGATGATGATGACGACGACGACATTTTATCGTTCCGTGGCTTCGACACTTCTGCTGCTCTTATTCGGTATACTTACCTACTAGTTCAACTTCAACACTCTAACGAGTCAAGTTGAAGTGAGTTTTCCTGCAGTTTCTCTGCTACGATTTGGATACAATCGACCCAACGCTAGACCACGCAGAAATACACACATAAATGACAATGACATGACATGCACACCGCGTCAGTCCTCAAGCAGTAATTAACGATCCTTTATTTTCGAATAATGAAGCGACAGAGATGAAGCACATATCCTAGAGAGTTCCACGACTTTGCAAAAAAAACGCTTTGAGCGACCATCGAAAATGTCGGTCACCCATTGACTAGTGGATTTCATCTCTGCAATTCTCAACTGTCGGTTTTCAGTACTAAGCGTGGTGAGCAGCTTTAGCTCGGAGAGCAGCGTAATACGCCTTCATTTCCTCGCGCTTTTGTAGAGCACGACGATGCGTACCCAGCTGTAAATATTCAAAGGACACGAACAGTTGTTAGCATAGTATACTCTCAGAGCTGCACGTCAAGAAATGGGACTGCTGATAACTATTGTTTGTTTACGTACGCGTTTCTTGGAGAACTTGTAAATACGCTTCTCAGCTGACGAGCCACCGCTCTTAATCATATCAAGAATGCGCTTTTCGTACGGCATGAGGCCTACTACTTCACGAACGATCTCACGCACAAGTTTTGTCTTCTTACCGGCGCGCTGCGCAAATCATCCAAAATCACATCAATAAAATTCCAATTAGATCGAAACCCTGGTATAGATGTCTTCTTCCTGCAATTATTGTTTGATAGTTAACCTCTGGCAGCCTCGACACCGTTGTCCAGAGTCTGCCAGTCGGGGCTAACTAATAAATTCGGAGAATAAAAAATCAAAACGTACTCCCTTGCGGGAAGCGGGGCGAGGAGCCACCTGCTTCTTGTTGACAGGGTAACCCTTGTTTAAGCCCACAGCAATTCCAGTCGAGGACATGGTGATAGTTTTTGCTTCGAAAGACTTAAAGAACCGAACTAAGTGCCGAGGGCACTTGCAACCATTCGCTCGGCCATTGGTTGGTTCACAAAAGTGAGACTCAAAGTACGAATTCAACGGTTTGTCTGACCGGTCCGGTCCTCCATTTCATATGTGGCAAATTTTAACGTCGTTTTCGGTACTCATTGATAAGATTGGTACCGTTACACTGGTACACTCTATCTTCAATTACAGTCACACCTCCTTAAGTAGCGAATCTCAATCGGCGTGAGCTCCCATGGCTCGTTGGCAGGCTCTAAGCCAATTATAGCGGGATTGTGAGCGTAGCGATTGACGAGGGCCGTGACCGTGTCGAGCGAGTGGCGTACCCAGGAAAATTCGAGTGGTCCAGATATAGAAAAGCCATATATGGAGGGATTAGCTACGGTACTACTTGAGCCCACGAGTTTGTCCTATACAATGATTGAGTATGCCAATGGTTCTTTCGCTAAGAAGTTGCCGGGGCACGCATGTTTGCTTGTGCCTTTTTCAAAAATAGAGGCACAAAAACAACTCATCCACACATCTGGTGTCGCAAAGTTGCCAAAGCTCATTTTGCAAGGGTAGATGGAGATATATCGACGCTGTAACAGAG
>MIQA02006240.1:0-34010 GCA_001887855.2 Sclerospora graminicola
GTCTGGGTAGATGGGCTGCGTTGTTGTCTCAGTGGTCTCTGGAAGTGATCAAGTGCACTAAAGGAGAAGAGGAGACACTGGGCACATTAGCGGCCAGTATCACTCCGAGGGCAGAAGTGGAGGAAGCGCTGATAGCCATAGCGCCCCTAAAGCAGCCACGACAATCCATCACACTCTCTCCACCAACAGTGGGACCGACGGAAGAACTGAAGGTTCTGAGCTTTGACGGATCAGCGAGCGTCAAGAAGGGGGTAGGTGCCTACAGTGCCATCCTGTGGAAGCTGCCCGAGTGGGAAGTAGTCGCTGCTGCTTCGGATTTTACGCCTGGTATAACCGTGACGAGGCGGAATACCGAGGAATGTTGCTTTGCCTAGATCGGCTGACTGGCCAGACGCAGGGGCGGATTATCATATGCGGTGACCCCAATCTAGTGATCCGACAATCACTGGGGAGATAGTCTGCAAGGCCTCCCGACTAAGACTTTCGAATGACCGGGTTATGTCGGCCCTGCGAAAATGGCCCGAAATTGTTACATGTCAAACAAGAGTGGAATAAGAGTGCAGATCACCTGGCCACGCTAGCTATGCGCGACCAAGTGTAGGTCACGGCCTCTGATCCAAGCTTGTTATCATATCCGGCAGAGATCAATCGGTTGCCCGAACATATCCGTCCTGCCGACACTGAGGAGGTAACGCGGGTGAACGACGTCACCCGGTCGCAAAAGCACCGTTCTCTGGCCGCTGGCTCACCATCTACCGAAGTAATGAACGAAGGGATAGTGCAACAGTTGCGGACAGAACGGGTCCTTCATGCGCAAGATGAAGAGGAGTGGATAGTGGATCTTAAAGCATACTTGAAAGGGGAAGTGGAGAAATTAAGTGCCGAGCAAGCCAAAGAATGTTTTAAGATAGCCCCAGATTATGAAGTGGATGAGAATGGATTGTTGTTTTCCTAGATGCTGACCGAGATGCTGACCAGCTCGAAATCGATAGGGATAAATCCGTCCGGCTAGTCGTACCGACTACCTTACAAACGGATATCCTCCACCACTATCACGTAAGTTTGGAAGAGGGGCATCAGGGCATCGGCCGGGCCTATCATAAGATCAAGGCACATTTCCACTGGCGAGGTCTCTATCGCAGTGTGCAGGCTTATGTGGGAAGTTGTCCGGATTGTGAAACAGGGAAAGGCCAGCCGACCATTAAAGGGCGGTCACCCGGAAATATACAAGCCACCTATCCTTTCCAAGTCATTGCGATGGAACATATCCCATCCCTGCCTAAATCTCGAAATGGATACACAGAGCTATTAACCTGGACGGATTTGTTTGCCGGGCTGGTCATAGCAAAAGCCAGTTCCACCCGTACCGCACAGCAGGTTGATCAGGGTTATAAGGAATGCGTGTTTAGACGTTTCGGAGCAAGCAAGGCCATCAGGAATGATAGGGAACCTGGATTTATGGCGAATGTGTTCCGAGCCTTCAACAAGATTTTGGGACAAAAACAGAGCGCGACCGTGGCTTACTGCCCACAAGTGAACGGGAAGGCGGAAAGAATGGTCCAAACTCTGACTAAAGCTCTCAAGATGTATGTGGTGGAGGCGGATCAGCACGACTGGGATGAATACGCCGAGAGACTTGTTTTCGCCATTAATTAGTCATACGGTCGGATAAGGGGAGACACTCCTTTCTATTTAGCTTATGGATGGATCCTCGATCCAGTTTGGAAGCTTCCATCCCAATAGGGTGTACCAGAAGCCGTGATCGAGATGCCCGTCGCTGGAGGATGGGGGTGCAACGTCATTATTCACTGGCATGTGAGCAGGTAAACGAACGCCTCCGGCAAGCAATCCAGGACCGCGTTGACCAGAACAATGACCAGGTCAGGGAGCATGGTATAGAGCCAGGCTCCCAGGTATGGTTATTTCTGGACCGAGTCAAGGAAGGTTACGCGCGGAAGTTAGCCCATATGTGGCATGGTCCTTTCTGAGTAGCAGAGCTGGTCGGGGAGCACGCAGTCAAGCTGGTAACAGCAGGCACTGACTACAACGTTTTTCCAATAGTGCACATCTCCAAACTGAAGTTGGTGAGACATTTCCAAGACCGCCCGAGTACGCGCCTGGTATCGGAGAGCGACCGGTTTGACTTTGACGAAGCCCTGCTGCCAGAAGACAGTTGGGACAAACCGCTGGATCCAGACGAGTATGAAGTGGAGAAGATTTTGGATCTTCGAATTGGACGGAAAACCAGGTTTGGCCGGATCCACAGGGAATTTCTGGTGCAGTGGAAAAACTACGAAGAACGGTCGTGGGTGGATGAGCTGGACCTAAATTGTGGGGCCTTGATGAGGGAGTCGACGCCGACGAGCGAGCCGGAATCGTTTCGAGGTCATGCAGACCCATGAAAAAGGTGGGGTTGACCCAGAAAATTAGGCCATCCGGCTGCCGGGCAGCACGTCCGGTCAGATTAAGTAATATTAATCGACCAATCAAATGGTGGATAGGAGCTAGTCTGGTCGGAAATGGGCCAACCGGGTGCTGGATAATTTTTTTCGAAGTCAGCATGAGTGATGGAGTGGCGAAGCTGGATGGGTGTTTGGATTGTGGGAAGTAGAAAAAAGATATTTCGGTATAGGCAATGGAATGAATGATCTACTCGAAGGGTTATCCAACTATGAGTTCGTGTCGGTATCGTCGTGACAGGACATGAGAATGTTGGAGGATTCAAAGTGTGAGATGCGTAGTGGGATCGTGCCTCAACCGTTGTGCGGCTGCGACAAGACTCAGGGGCAGCTGTGGTGAAGTGGTACTGGAATTAACGGGCTGATGAGAAGTGAATGCATTCACCTGATTGGTAGAAATGTTGGTCCCAGCCATCTGCCCGGTTCGGCCACCATAGGACGCAGGCTGGTAGCTGCCGGGTGTATCCACAAGCGGCAGGACGGTGCAAGGCATGGAATCGAGCCAGATGGGCGTGATCAAGAGACTCGGAATCGGGCTAGCCAGAAATAGGCCGTCCAGATCAGGTGGGCTGGATGGCCGTCGATGGTGGATGACCAAGGGGCGGAATCGTCTAAAGGATGTGCGTGCGAAGATCCTGAGAGAGGCTAGGATCCTGTAGAAGACGGATGGGACGCCGGAGGTGGATGATTGGCCGCTAAAGAAGAGTCGACGTCAGTGGCCAGGTATGCCTAGATGGATGGCTATCCAGGTCGAGCCGGATATTTGGTGTACGGTACACGAAGGAGTAGCTGGATGGCAGCCGGATGGTAGCTGGATATTCGGTGTACGGTACACGAAGGAGTATCCAGGTGGAGCTGGATGGCAGCCGGATAGTTTCTGGATGGTAGCTGGATGGTAGCTGGATGGTTGGTGTACGGTACACAAAGGCATCCAGGTGGAGCTGACTGGGCTATTTCAGGTATGACAGATAACTATCTAGCCGGGCCATTTGGGGTAGGTATCACAAAAGGCTGTGTTGGATAAAGGAATAAAAATTAGTATACGTTTCGCTTTCTAAGACGCAAGTCGCTTTCATTGGTTCACAGCAGAGGGCTAACAGGGTCCCCTCTTGCTGCTATTGGTTTGCCCGGGGAAGGTTAAAGGAACCCACCGGAAGCCCTCTGACCAGGAGTCGCCGCGTTGCATATACTCAACTCAAGTCGCCCGTGTTTTGAACACGGTTATCTCTATTGGAAAGTGTGGTAACGTTTTGACCTACTGTGGAATATTGTGGAGTGTTATTTGGATTCCCTATTACACACAAGACTGGATTTACCCCTTTGTTATCTTTGGTTTAGCCGGCCGATCGATTATTCTCGGTCCAGCTGTCGCAGTATACAAACTTCAAGTATATTGCCAATCCTGATCCCCGGCGAAGATTTCCGCCCAGGAGCAGCCCTAGTCATAACCCTCGTCTCCCTATTTGACGGACTTTTAACTTTTCACCCTAGGGTCCATCAAGAGAACGCAACCGCCAGTGCGGACGGGTAAACAAGGTGAGCTTTACGAGCATGGATCATCCAAGTCGCCACGACCAAGGTAATGGGAGTGACTGATCCAGCCGGCTGGATGGCGGATCGGATCAAGACCTGGATGGACGGAGTACCCCCTCCGACAGTCAGTCATTTGGGCCCCCGTGGGTGTTCGCATCTCAAAAGGAATTTCTGAGAGCGGCTACACCACACACTTGTTTGGCTTTTGGAGTAGAATATTGATGCGTGATATTGCCATCTTCATCCACTTCAATGTGAATTAAGTCCAAGTTACCGTCTGCTTCCCATCGGTACGTGTACAACGAATCGTTCAGCCATCGCACTGACATGCCCTCACCATCAACACCACTCCATCGTGAAAAAAAAACTCAACAATACCCCCGCTACCTTCGCCGCCGTCTTGGTCACGCCATTTTCCAATTCGGTCCGTGAATTACTTTCCACCCCACCTTCAACTCTGGTTGATTGCTCTCTTCTTGCTTTTGGCGTAGTCAGACTTATGCAGGGGCAACAGGTAGCTGTGAAGCAAGAAAAGCTTGCTGCTGAGCGATCTTCAGCAAGCTGAGACAAGCTTAGAAAATGATGCAGCTCCAGGTCTTGACGCAGTGACCGTAGTCGCCAGCGACAATGATGATACAACTCGAAGTATTGATGAAGAGACGGTAGTTGCAAGATGCAGTGATGTTACAAACATGAACGTCAACAACAGTGACTCTGAAGAGGCTTTAGATGTGACTCGGTCCGCAATCGCTAACATGGTGATATAAGATAGTGATGTAATTGTAGCTACCGCTGCAAGTGGTGCCGGCCCTGGTGACCGTCTTGCCTCTGAAAGGCCTGGAAGAGGAACAAAATTACCCATGCCTCAGTAAGTGCAGGAGAAGGTTGGGAGGACGTAAGATTTCCGTTTACCGGAGGGAGACCCAGGCTTTGATACGTCCATGTTAAAATACACAGGAAACGGACATGTTGGAGGCTGCTAAATGTGGCATTATGGGAGAGGAACCGAAATAATGGAAGCACGGCAATGACGTTGGAGTCCTTGCTGATGCACATACCCAGGTTTGGAGCGGTGAGCTGACTCACGTCTTCGCGGCCATCACTTTTTCATAGTCTTTCCGATCAATTGGTTTGAGGTCAGCTTCGATTCGCTTGCAAGCCTGCAGTGGTGAGACTAACTGCTTTCAAAGAGCGTATCGTTTGACTATCTCACAGCACTTATGGCCAATTCCGCCGCGGTTAAGAGCTCGACAAGGCTTTGCACGTATTTTGAACACATTGGAAGGTTTGGGTACTTACGAAAAATTCGCTCCTATGAGAGGTCGACAAGTCGATGAAGCGGGATCACATCCAAAGCCATCTTTAACCGTCTTTTCGCTTCATCCTCGTTAACACCGAATGCATTTGCATCAACAACACCACATGGTTTTGGTAAGATATCTTGGATAATTCCTTCAAGAATGGTTGCTCCACGTTTCTTTACACACATGCTACCGATAATAAAGACGCCAGGTTCGGACGAAATGAGCACTACCGACTTGATGTTGGGGTCGCTCTCAACTATGTGCACCATTGACGTCATTTCTTCAGTCATGTTGGACAAACTCTGGCTGGCTTGTCGTACAGGCACATTATGGCTACGTAATTCGGGTCCGTATCCATTGTCACATACGCACCCGAGCTAGCACTAAAAACGTCGCGAGAGTACGTTGACCGCACAGTTAGCGCTGCGCGACACAATATGGTATTGATGTTCTAAAGCGAGAAGGATTAATTTTAGTTTTCTCGACGTACTGCAGCCTCGCATAAGAAATGCGACTAGTCGACGCCGTTGGAAACCAAACTTCGTGAGTACTACGGCGATACGACGGGAAGACATTTCTTTTTTTTCAACGGGAAGTTAGCGACAGGGACGAGAGATAACATATCACTGGAGCTCACTGAAGGAACCGTTGGCTTTGAAAGTGTAGCTGAGTTTCATCAAAACTATTTTTGCCATCTCAAGTGCTGGAATCAAACGTTGAATACAATGGATACTGCTAGCAAGATGATTTCAAGTGCTCACACCCATGGCCAGGACACGTGCTCAAAGGACCCAGCTGGGTGCAGGCGAGCTGCTGACTGGATTGGATGATTGTACGGAAATGTGGCAACATTTAGGTCGTTTCCGACTACTCGTGCTCGATGAAATCATTCCCGATTGGCCATGTTGCGATGAAGATTGTATATTATCATCAAGTGTTGGACGCGATTGAAAGTGGCGAATTGGATCCATCCGTTTAAGTCTGGGAGCCTTAGTCAAGAATACGCCTTGGAATTAATGAATGCGCAACTGGTGGTTATTCTTTAGAAAGATGACGATGTATTATTGACTTGACGTGGGTATTTGCTTTCGCTTTGATACTTTATAACTCAGAACGACTACAAAAGCTGCATTCCGCAAATTTACATCGAAGAGGACGGTTCGCGTTATCGAAGAATGATGTTATGACGTCTCGTAACTTGGTATTTTTGGAGACGATAGCAAATTGAGCGACCTCCAGCTTATCATCGCTAGAGCTCTTCGGTATTGTCGAAACATTCAGGCTGCGAGATGTGCCTCGCAACGTCGACCTTCTCGTTGTTGATGGCTCCATAGTTAATGTAGACGTATATCAATAGCTCGACATTGTCGACAGAGAGACGGTTGCGCTTCTTCGTGTGGATATAGTTGAAGATACTCCACGCTCGTTCACTTGCTGCCGATGATGTCGGCAGGGCAAAAACTATGACTGCTTTGCAAGTTAATGCCAAGTATAGGATAAGACCTTTCCATTGATTTCAAGTATGTTCTTGGATTTGTTTTCTCCATGGATTCCTCCTCCGCTCTCACTGCAGCAAACCCAAGCATCTGACACTTCAGCTCCGATGTCTCCCTGGGATTTATAATTCCTAAACCAAGAGCAAACTTCGTGATTGAGGCTCGTGTTTTGGCTTCATCTTCAGCCACAAAGTCAGTGAATTTGCATCATGGGTCAAGGAAAAATGCAATTTCCATCGCATTTGTGTGGACATATGACCAGCGCTGATGAATCTTTTCGCAAAAAAAACTCTCCAGCACACCTGGAACGATAGGCTCTGATCGTTGATAGCCAACGGAGTATGTTGGATTGTGCAGCTGATCAGCGTCGTCGTCGCCGCCGTTGTTAGCTGATGAAGTACCGCCAACGGTGGGTGCTGATACACAAGTTGATTCGGGGCGGTTATGCCCGCGCTGTTGATGTATTTCGAGATGTTATAGAGACTTGAAGATGAATACACGCTTGATACAAACTGGTTATCGGACTCGATGTTGGCTAACCCAGTCTTAATGGGCCTGATCAATCGAACGACCACGCGCAAGTTTTCCGAGAAATTATTATCTTCCACGATCGCCATCATGTACATTAGCTTTTCGCGTGACGCTTTCGTTTGAGCGTATCTTTGTCGAAGTGTAGCGTATTCTGAAGACGTGAAAAGCTCATATAGCTCATTACGATTAGTAAGGACGTTCTCCTGGCAGTTAAAGACAGAGTACCATCGCGTAGGAACAGGCAGTGTTAGACCACTTTGCTTTTCACTGCGGGCGCGAATATACGATAGTTGTCCTCGGAAAGTATCAAGGAGGCCGAGGTGGGTGCGCACGAATCGTGATAACTGCACGCAGTTTAAGTGGTCTTTCTTTAGCATATCGTGAAAAAATAGATTTTCATGAGCAGGTTTAAAACGTGTCTGCACAGCCGCCACTGACAATAGCGAGACTCTTGAGCCGACTCCACATACCTGCATGTTTTTTGCATTATCAGTGACTATTCCAACCACGCGAGCTTTAGTAAAATCGTTGACTTGCTCCACAACTTCTCTTGTATTCTTTTCCAAATTGGTAGTCGTGTGCGCCTCCGCACCGGACGCCCACGACGACCAAAACAATGAGGGCGTTTCTGGGACGGTCACCATAAAGTTCACAATCTTCGCGCCGTTGGGATCTGACCACCCGTTCGTGACAATAGAAACGAACTTTTGCTTGTTTATCCATAACGTCGGCTTGCATGCGCGCGGCTGCATCTTTAAGTTGTTTGGCGATGAACTGGTGGGGTGGTACTTTAATACTGGGTGCGAGCTTATGGACAAATTCCTTAACCGCTAGTGACTCCAAAATGGAGAACGGAAGGGCGCAAACAACAAAGAGTTGAACGAGAAGAAAGTTGAATTCAGCTTGGTCAATAGGGCAAGAGAAGCGACCCTCTTCTTGGTTTCTCGTGTCCATAGTGAGTGGTGGCGTTTGGGTCTTGAGATCATCTCTTTGTGCCGCGATCTTCTCCTTGGTCTCCTGCGGTATATTTTTGCAAAATGCGCGTCAAATCCGCAATCATATTGGTGCTCAGTTTAGGGTTGTTCAAGGTAATTAAACAGTACTTGCACTGAGCGGTCTTCGTACCGGCCAACTTTACCTCCAAATAATGTTCCCAAATCTCACTCGGCGGTCGTCCGGGTTTGAGCTGCATGCAGGCGCGAGCTGGCGATGGCTGGCTTGGCGCTCGTCGCAAAGTTGGGGTGATCAGGGTGCGTTGAGTTGCTTGATGCAGCGAAGAGGATTCGCGTCCGGTCCGAACCCTGGTTGATCAACGAGGCGCCACTTCATTTTCTTGACCCAACGGAGTAATCGGAGGGTCCTTCGATACGGACTGGCGGGGTGGCCGAGTGACTGTGGGTACTTCTTCAGAAGCTATCCGTTTAGCCGGTGTAACGCGTAGCGACGTAGTTTGCCACTTGCCACTGACATCATAGAAGTGGAGAACACGCTGTATAGAAAAATGATCCATGAGCGGCGACGTGATTTTGGCTTGATTCGCTTTGACATGACTCGGATCCCTGTGATATGCATTTTTTCTATTGATTCTAATTGTCAATAAGCTCTGCCAATGGCATTCTGTATAATTTGGTAGATTTAGGTAGATTTCAGAAAGGTTATGAATACTTTGGACATTCGGAAGTCTACCATTCCTTTAGCATCACGAGTCCAGAGTGTCCGAGCCAGAAACGTCGGAATGATTCCGTTCCTGCCAAATCTAGATGTCAAAATTAGTCTTAATGTTATAGATGACCGTGCGGACACAGGTCTCGGACGACCAGTCTCTGTCGAGTGCAATTTTAGATATGCGTTTGACTTTTTTATCAATACAACGACGTTCCCGGCTATTTAAAATCTATACAGATGGCGACCGTGCGCTACGCCAACGCTAACCATACTCAAGGAAGAAACTCAGCCATTGCCTCGTTTGAGAGATATCTCGAGCTGAATCACCTCACGATGTATGCCGTGCACGAACGTTTCCGTGCTGACTCGTCTGGGTAGTTTTTTCACGTGATGGACCGATACGCCCTTCACCTACTCGATAACGAAGGAGCTCGTGGAACCAAGCTTGCCCATGGCACTGTATGCTGTACTTTAGATCTATTAAAAACTAGATGTACGCAATCCACCCTGGTTTGGATCATATCATTGAGCGTCATGTTGTCAAGATCGCTGGTACGATGGATCGGCGCTTTAAAATTCAACCCCCAGTAATCTCCCCAAACAAGCGCCACCATGCGCCGCCTTGATCTGCGTGTCATGGTTGAGCACTTGCTGAGCACCGCGGGTCCAGAAGATGACTATTGGGATTGCACCCTACTGGTGTTTATGCGGCACCTTTTTGGAACCACAGCTTTGACATGAGCCGCGTTTCCAAGCAGGGCTTTGCCCTTCACCCTGGTTGGCGCGTGAGTGTTCGTTTCGGTCGACAGAAAACAGCCCTCGAACAAGGCTTGTCTATCTTTCTAGCAATGAACGGGCTGATTTGTCCCATTCACGCATCGGCAGTAGCTATCGTGGCTGACTTTATTCCATCAGACAGACTCTTTCGCAAGCTACCACGTGGCGCACTCATGCAAGACGATACATACGATGAGGGAAGAGCTGTCCCTCCTTGATCTACTCCAAAATGCTTCATTTTCTGAGTTAGCGCGCTCGGTGCACATGATACGAAAATCGCACCAGGTGTTCACACATATCTCAATCCACTTCTATAATGATTAAGTAAGGAACTCGACCAGGATGTGGGACTAACGAAAAATTACGCTCCATTCGTTTCGACGTGGGGGGGGGCTCAAGCAGTGAATGGAATCCACACATTATTTTACAATGGTTTTTTGATAGAGGTGGTTGGCAACTATCGACGGTTAACAAAGCCCTCGTCTACATTTTAACGCAACTAGTAAAGGCCGTCAGGTCGCTGAGGTTTTAAGCGGATGGAAGCCTGCACAGCTTTCGTGGATACCGTCGCTCTCGCGGTTCGATGACGGCGTCCTTCGCATGGTCTACAGCCTCTGCCGAATGACATTTCACCTCGACACGACACCCGACGTGCCTGAGTTACATTTTCGTCCGTGCCTTATCCATACATTGGGAGCGACAGTGATCTATAGGGACATTTAAAAATGTATTTGCGGTGCGATTTTTGCAATTGATAAAAATACTACTCAAGACATTCGGGTTTGAGTTGACGTTTCGATCTCATGACTGTTCTCTTTGATCTAGTCAGAGGATTGTACTTCATGACGTGGCAGTGACAGCCTTGTCATCTGTTCGCTCGCTCAAGTAAGAAGCCTGCACTGAGATCGCTCTGGTGAAGAGCTCGCTCCTCATTACCACATTGCATGGTTGCGAGTCGCTTTCAAGGCGTTGTGTATTTGCTCCCTGAACTTTTGGTGGCATCTCGGATCATTGTGTCCGAGATCCTTAGGTCGATCTCGAATATTGTGTCCCTACCCCACCATAATGAAGCTGACCCGGCACGCTCCCTATCCTCGTGCTATTAGAGCTGCCCTTGTCAAGGTTGGGGTCACGGAGAATGAGCTCTTTCAATTGGCAGAGGACTCAGGTAGAAGAAAGAACGTGTATTATTCCCGTGAAGGTTAATCCCAGAATGAGATGGAATAAAAATGCACTTGTGGTAAACGGCCTGTGATATGTAATGATGGAAGCACGACCAGAAGTTGAAGAAGTGTCTGGCAAATCTGGGGCCTTGGTGATTCTGGTGAATCTGGTGCCTTGGTGATACTGTTGACTTGAAGTTCCAACTCTCCTCCTCAAGTCAAGCAGGGCTTAACTGGTGATTTTGAACTCATTTCAACCTATGACGTACAATGCTCTAGTGAAGCGGTCATGCTGGATACGGCCGAGTGGTTCGGTCAGGATGTCTGCAAGATTTTTTGATGTTGAACCATACACCTTTTTTCAGTCATTTGCACCCAACCCGCAATCATTTGGACCTCGCCTCAATGTTTTGCACCGTCGACTCTTAAATGTTTATGTTTTGTTATTTATCGTACTTAAAAGGTTATCTCATTTCGTAAATTGCGCAAATGGAGAGCCCCCACCAGCTCCCTAAAAAGGCTTCGTCTATTGTCCACAATGCCCTCGCGGTCGAAATCCCGGTACTCCCCTACGAAATTGACAAGCACCACGACAACCGAAGCGACGACGATCAAGACATTTTTGACCACATAGTCGGTCAAAAAGTCACAACAGGGTAAAACTGACGCCCAAAGACGCGGCGGATCACGAAAATGACCCCACTTTGCGACACTGGACGCGAGCTCAGCTGTACATAGACAATCGAGTTGTTGACGGGCAGGATATGTCGCAAATTCTTGACCGGGGTTTTGACGAAGTTGACCGTTAAACAGGGCAATATATGGCACGTCATTGTTGACGTGTCAGAAATACACGGATCGACACAACGATGCAACTTCACAAATGGCCAAGCGGAATTTTCGCCACTCAGGTTCTTGACAATCCCATTCGAATACGCCTTATGATTAAATGTTTGTTGAACCGATTGAGCCGCCGATATAATGACACCTGGCAGCACCAAGGGCAAACACGTGACGCTATTGGTAAACGCCCGTCGAAGCCGTCGCGAACGTGTCCAAACTTCGAGGTTTCCCCACAAAATATTGGACGGTTCCGGGGCAGGCACGACAATAAGCGGGATTTCTTGACGAAAACGAAGACGTTAGGGTTGAAATTGGCGCGTCCACCAATGATTTGGCCGTCGATAATCCTGTAGACAACGACGCTGTAACTTGGGCGTATTAAAATACAGTAAACACACACTCACACGCGTTTAATTGTACTTTTTGATCGACAGAGCGCTTAATTTGTCTGTCTTTTTTCGACAAAGCCGACTCAATTGCTCAAGTTTCCTCCATATGGCTTGCAATAACGCTTGTTGGCCACGTTGAAAGCTCGGTTTCAGTCGATTGACGCGTTGCTTGCCAACAGGCGGCGTCCATTCTTGTATTTGACGCGTTCTAGCTTGCCCAAAGGAAAAAGTCGAAGGACGTCACTGATACATACAAAATTTAATCAATGGCGTGAGCAAAATTAGTGGCGTAGTCAACAACTTACACAGTAAATAACTTACTGCTACTAATGATAAAAACAGCAGTGGCGGACATGGCCGACGCTGCAGCTGAGGACATGTTAACAACCGCGACATCTTTCCTTCATCTACAACGCCAAACCCTCCTTCAATCGCCCTGATTCCCAGTAGACGAAGAGGCAGCAGTGTGATTGAGTCTGAAGACCACTGCATAACGATAAAAAGTGTTACAGTTTATTTGCTCTGTTGAAGCAAAAATGATTGCATCTCACCTGGCAGTAGTAAACGTGGGTCCTGCAGTCTGTCGAACGTCGTCCGAAAAAAATTCAGTTGGTAGTGCGAGACGACTGAGAGAAAGATAAACGGTAGCATCGAAACGGGCAAGAAGAAGATTGATGTAGGAGGATTCCCAGCAAACCGGGAACGTTTTCCTGCTGTAGTGAGCAGCACTGTGGTAGCGAAGAGGCCGACTTCCGGAAAGGTAGACCGGACCTATACTGAAAGTCGCTGTCATCGTTCTAAATTTTAACGCGCAACGCTCGTGAATGAAAGTGATTCGAAGTGTACCACATGTAGTAGAACGTGACACGTTTGGGTTGTACATTGTCGCGAACAAAATCAAAATCGGATGTTGATATGCTTGCTGCGGGGTGAGATGACGCTGTTTTCCATGTTCATGATTGCATCTTGATTGTCAACAATTAGAGAATGCGGTTCGTGATTTGGCTAGAGCTTAAGTTCCGACAGGAGATCCTTCACCCCGAGACATTCGCTCACACCTGTTGCACCAGCGATGTACTCTGCATCCATAGAAGATTACGCAACGACGGGCTGCTTCTTGGAATACCATGATATAGGCACACCGTTCATTGTTAGGAGAACACCCGGTCGTGGACTTAGCGTCTAAATTGGAATCTGCCCATGATTCGTCATTGTAGACTTTCAGGCGTGGTTGCGATTGAACCGAATTAAGCTTCTTGATAAAAATGTCATAAGTCGAAGTGCCTTTAAGGTAACGCATGAGGCGCTTTACGCAATTTCAGCGTTCGGTTGTGGGTACGTGTGTCTCTCTACACAGAAGGTTCACGGCTTTGGTAATATCGGGACGAGTGTAGTTGGATATCTACAGTAGTGATCCCATAACTTCTAGGTAGAGTCGCTTGTTTGAATAAAGGCTCGGCTTTGGATTGTATAGTTTGTGTTTCACATCCATTGGAGTTGAACGGGTAGTGCAATTAGTAATTTCCAGCCTGGCGAGCAGAGCATCGATGTTGTGCTGCTGTTGAAGAAGCTAGCCGTAATTTGTCGTCTCCACATTAATGTCGAGGCACTTGCTGATCAATCCCAACTCGTAGTTGTCAAATTTGTCGTGAAGCTGTCACATTAGAGTCTCGGATAGGGAGTCATCCTGTGCAATTACAATGACATCGTCGACGTACAGCCGACAACTGTGCTGCCGAGTTTTTGAAGTAGACGCACGGATCTTGGCGGTTTTGTGTGTACCCGCACTCGAGAAGGAAGCCGTGGATCATTCGTTCCAAAGTCGCCCGCTCTGTTTTAAATCGTAAAGGCTCTTCAGTAATCTATAAACTGCTCCTATGGCTGGGTATCCGTGTGGTGGTTACGTAAATTGGGCGATCAATCGGTGCACGAAGATAGGCGTTAGGAACGTCACCGTGGCGATCTTTGCAGCCCCACTGGGCACCAAGCGTAACAAAGCGTTTGCCAATTTTAATACCGGAGAAAATTATTCGCTGAAATCGACACCATAGCGCTGGGTAAATTCTCTTGCTACGAGCCGGCCTTGAACTTGTAGAGTTTTCCTATCGAGTTGTATTTGATCTTAAATACCGATCTTGTTGACTCGACCTTGAATCCAGGTGGTTGAACTGCTTCCTCCCATGTACCATTCTTGCATAACTGGTCCAGCTCTTGAAACATAGTTTCCTTTAGCTGCGGCCAAAATGGACTAGCCATTGCTTCGCGAATATTTTGAGGATCAGGAACACCATCAGAGATATTAAGAGCTAGTATAGCTGCACCGGAAATACTGGTGACGTCGAGAAGTAGGGACGCAGGTAGCTCGAAGTCTTCAATGGAAAGTTGAGCATCGCGCTTGTGGACACCAAAGACACTATCGATTTGGCGCTTGGTAAGTGTGATGTCGTCGACTGGGTCACCAATCTTGTAGTCGTCATCATTATCGTCGTCGTTTCCTGGAACGTCACTGGCTGGATCAAGATGCTGGATGGATGTAAGTTGATCGGGTAATGTCTTCCCCTCAGACACTGGCGTGGTCGTGTGAGGAGCGGTGATGTTAGCGGCACGATCGAACATTTGCTGAGTCTGAGGCTGAGTAATGCTAGGGGCAGCGTCAAGTGTATCGAAGGTGTCGACGAGATCACCAGTGGCATCGATGTTAACACGGTCAACGTTTTGTATATTGGAGCTTGCCAGATATGTCTTGGTACGGGGGAAATTGAGATTGTAGCCATTGTTAACGGCGTCGATGCCAAAAATAAATACCTGTTCGGAGCGTTTTCGAAGTGACTTTCCAACTGCATGCTCCAGCCTTACAGTGCAGCGGGCCAAACTTGAGCAAGTGGCTAACGTCGGGTACTTTGCCCGTAAGTACTTCGAGGGGAGAACGGTGGTCTGCATTACCACGGGTAGGAGACAGTTTCGCATTGTGGTGGCGTAGAGTATAGTGTCCCCCCAAAACTTTGTCTGCATACCAGATGACCCGACAATTTTTCGAATTGTATAAAACAGCGTGCGATGGAAGCGGTCGGCTTTTCCATTTTGAACGGAAGTATCTTTTTCGGTTGTTTGATGTAGTATTCCATGGCGCTGTAAATATTTCTTCATCTTGTCATTGACAAATTCACCACCAGGATCCGAACGAACACATTTAACTCGAACAAATGAATCAGTTGTCGTCGAAACTGTGCGTGAAATTGTACGAAGTTATCGAAGGCTTCATCTTCGTCTTCAGCAAATAGACGCTGTTGTACCCAGAAGCATAGTCAACAATGGTGAGTACGTGCTTGTGTCCCTTCCGGTCGACTGGGGAGTTCTTGATTTGAGGTCTAAGCCGATGACGGCACCAACCTCATCATGAGGAGCTGATCTCAAAGTGCCTTTTTTACCTTGACGGTTGCGAGTTTGCTTTGCTTCAGCACACTGCATACAAAAAGGCATAGTCCGATTTGCCAACTTGATTCCGGCAGCAAGCCCCTTTCCCCTTATCAGCCATACGAACAACATTTTGATAGTTCAGATGGCCTAGCCGCTCACGCCACTTGCGAAGGGTGGATATTTCAATTCGGGCATGAAAAGTAGCAGCCTTATCAGCAGTATCAGATATTGCGGAAAGCGACCAAAGACGTGATTCGCGCGCGGCATGAGCGACGATACGATCATTGGCAGATATATTACAGTGATCGGAGAATGAATCCACAAAGTCTTGATCAATAAGCTTAGAGACAGAAAGCAAGTTTCGTGGCATGGCGGGGATGTAGTGCACTTCAGTGAGCGCAAATCGAGTGACGTAATCGTACACTTCGTTTGCTGACAGCCTGAAGTACGGAACCATTTGCGACGCGGACTCGTAAGCTACTGGATGTGGGCGCGATAATGACAGCTGCATTGTTTTTGGAATGATGGGTAGCACCGCTGTCAATAAGCAACTTCATGGAGGTTGACAGCTTAGTGTCAGGGGATTGGAGGACGGCGCATGTTTCAGCGCCAATATACGCACTAGGGGAAGGAGAGACCAAATGAGTTTGGTTACACTCTTCTGCCGAAACATTTCCCAGATGATTCTATGATAGTATCGTCAGCACCTTCGACTAAAAATGGTTCGGTGGCATTAACGGTAGGGCTTACTGTTGTGGCAACGTTGGCTTGTCCGACTCGGCGTTGGGCATCTTGAATTACTGGGCAGTCAAATGTTTAGTGAATCGTCGTTTTGCAGACCCAGAATGGTTTAATGCCGTCTTTGGGTCGCATGCAATTTGTGGAGCTGTACTGAGGTAACTTAGGTTTTGATGAAGCTTGCGCTGAGGCTACAGATGTCCTGATTATATTCACTTTTTCTTCTGTAGGACGCTGACTGTGGCTACCCGACTTAAGCCACCACCCAAAAGTTTCGTCAGGAGCGTAAAGGCTTTATTAATTTCGTCGTTGATGTTGGTAGCGTTGTAGTCAACGACACTGGCGAGCTGAAGCTGGATGCCTGAGTCTGCAGATGCATCTTTGCAAAATAGCTCAAGGATAAGGGCGTTTTGATCACCGCCCATTCTTTCCCAACGTGGCGCAGATAGGCGTAGTACCCGTACCATGTTTGCTCTGGTTTCTTTGGCTTGTTTAGATATTCGCTCAGGCGTGATTGTGATAGCTTGCACCGGAACTCTTCCCGTAAAGCTGCTTTGACTTCGCCCTAAGAAGGATTGCGATAAACACGTCCAGGAACTGGAAATAGAAGTCCGAGGCGGCGCCATCAAGAAACCTGACAAGAAAAGTCTCACGAAATTCCTCCGTATACGTCGAGTTGTTACGTCGACTTTCACGTAGAATGGCTTGTTCAAACTTGCGCATAAAAAGATCAAAGCCGCCGCCTAGACCAAGGTATTTATCCTTGCCGGTAAAAATTCACACTTGACCTCCTTGATCTGGGGTACCGTATGTGGCGCTGGCAGTGGAGGTGCGAGGACAGGACCTGAAGCTGGCTGTGGAAGACCCGGATGTGGAGCTACATTTTGAGATAAAGCCGGGCCTCGTGATGAACCTGGATCTGGCGATGAACCTGGGTCTGGCGGTGATGTACTTTGTGTCAGTACTGGTGACGGTTGAGTGCGCGGCGGCACAAAATTAAAAATCGAAGGTAGCACTTGATCTTCTTCATGAGCTGGACCAATAGAAATGTTTTCAGCCTCAGTAAGTGAGTGTTGGTCATGGTCCATACGTGATGTGTGAGTCGATACCGGCGGTAGCATATCGCTCAATAATACATCGTAGCGACATTACAGCGACTGAAACCGTTCTTCAAGGGTAGATCGAGTCACTATTTCTGCAGCCAGGCGATCATCGGCAGCATTGCGTGAGTGGTCTCTTGTACCAGCTTTATCTCCATGTCATTTTTATTTGTGTGGCTACAGTAACACGACGAAGCGCCTCTTCTTGGGTGACACGATGATCAATCGATTTTATAAGTTGGCCCCGAGCTTCATGCTCGGCTTGAAGTGTGCGAGCCAGCGAAGCCCGAGCAGATTGACTGACAGTTTGTTGCTCTTTCAAGATACTAAGGTGTTGGCATGCTCGGAATGAAGACGCTCATTGCGCTGTGAGAGGCAAGTAATTTGTTGATGGAATCGCTCCGCGACTACTTGATGCTCTGCGCGGCAGTTGTCAAGTTCCGTGTCACTATGTTGCTCGGCCCTCTCAAGTTGTTCTTGTAGTGCTCGTGTGCGTTCAACCAATACTGTATTTGCTGCATTCGACTCAGCGGTTTTACTGTCGAGTTGTGTAGTAAACGGGATGCATTGGTTGGTGAGGTCCTCAATAAGCATGGAACGGTGTTCGATAAGTTGATTTACTGTATCTTGGAGTGTATTTCGCTGATCTCGGATTGTTGCGATGTCATACTGGAATGTTTGTAGTAAGTTGTGAAGCTCCTGTTTGTGATGGGTGAGGATGCTGATCTTGGGTTGGAGTTGCAATGACAATTGTTGAAGTATCGTCTTCTCCAGACGCAGCGTGCTCGTTGATTAACGTGGCTTGCATTTCGAGTGGCAAAGTAGAAATCATGGCGCTGGCTTCTAGAATGGCGTTTGTTGCGTTCATAAGAAGCTGTTGTATTTACGGAACGGATGTTAGCTCAATTGTTTGGAGCAAACGCGCTTGAACCATCATTACTGATGCTGCTTCAGTAAGGGCCGTTGGTCCCGCGAGTGTGAGTGATGTGTTGCTGATGTGATACTCATAAGAGAGGTATCTGATGAAGAAATGCTGGACAAGCGAGGTGGCTCTCTGGCATGGGAGTGTCATCATCATCGACCAGCGGGTCCATGATGTTCTTCCTTTAAACTGTGGAAAGTGGTTTTGGGCTCAGAAACAGTTGGCAGAGGAGTCAGGTAGAAGAAAGAACGTGTATTATTCCCGTGAGGTTTAATCCAAGAATGAGATAGAATAGAAATGCAGTTGTGGTAAACTACCTGTGATATGTAATGATGGAAGCATGAGCAGAAGTTGAAGAATTTTCTGGCGAATCTGTGGCGTTGGTGATACAGTTGACTTGAAGATCCAGCTGTTTCTGGTCTCTAGTTTTGCGGCAGCACTGGTTCAGTCAACAAAGACAAAACGCAGAACACGCCAATCCCATACCAGTACGAACAACACCAAGAGAAATCAGTCAAACGGAGGCGGAAGGCGGGTGCGAAGGATGAAAGCGATACTTGGTTCAAATGATACGGTACTGCTCGTCCTCTGTGGCAAAACAAAAGGTCAATGACTCGTCAGCTTATAGTGAGATCCGACTGTTCGTTGCCTATATGCGGTTGTTCGCACGTGAGGGTTACACACTAGATCCCATGTTGCCGACATTCACTGTCGATGTACTGGATGTTGGCGACAAAGCTCCAGTGCTAAGATAGACTCCCTCCGTCCCAAAGTTATTGTCGGGTTGTCATTTGATTGAATTATAACAATCCGACAATAACTTTGGGACGGAGGGAGTACTACGTTAGGATAAGCGGTAGCAAGGCAAAGTCAAGTTGTACCATTCTTCGATTTATTCAGGCAAGATATAGCACAGGGGCTTTAAATATGCGGCGCCCACGCTCTCGTACATACAATCCTTGATCCACCACCAATAAGTGATCTGCTAGCAACGAGTAATTAGTCACGAGATATAAAGGAAATAATCGCATAGGTACCAACAGTCACACTGCTGCTGCTGCTGACATCGATAAATCCTTACTGCGTACCTACTGCTGGGCACGATGGTAACCACCAGCATTGGCCGTCGCATCTCACAGAATCACGATGTAACTGTAGATATGCGGATATGATTTTCACATTCTTTCAATCGAGCTGCAGCACCTCGAGACTCATCACGATTCTTTGCAGTACTAAAATTTATACTACATAATGCCACATTGTTCTCTAGAGCAATTAGCTCATCTTTCTACTACGCTGCTTCATCCTTAGAATGTTCCTACGTTTCGCATAACTTGAGGCTCGTTTGTACAGCTTAGCAGCTTGTTTGTAATTCTTTCCTTGAAAATAGGAATTACCGCTCTCTTTCTCCTGCGTCGCCTCACTTGAGAACTCATTTCGGCTGTAATATTTTTTATTAATGCGAAAGAGCTCGACTGCAAGCTTCATCCCAGCTCCAGGGGCCACATGAGGCTCCAGACTCACGTCTCCATAAGCAACCTGAGCATCGCAAAACTCTTCACGTACTTATCCAACGCGCATCATTGAATGCTAGTTTAAGAGCTATTGCACACGGAAAACACGGAGAATAAATTACAACTGAGAGTTTAATTTTCAAGTAATTTTGTGTCGAACCAATCATAACCTAATCGAAATTTTCAAGTTTGGTCAGCTACATTATCTCTTGGTTGAAGCGCCCAAGTTGAGTTGTTAACTCTTACTTCTTCTCCAAAATCTGTGATAGAAATACAACACGTGCCAATTTGTCATGCTTTTTGCGATCATATTGGACGGAGACGGTGACTGAAGAGAATAGCAACCCGTCTTCATTCACTTCGTAATCCGGAGCAATCTAAAGGCACTCTTTGGCTTGCTCTGAGCTCAGCTTTCCCCATTCACAGCTTGAATACCGTCTGGGTTAGTAGCGAGTAGCCATGCCGAGCCAAATTTTTTATACTAGTACTTGGTCTTGAGGCTTTAGAAAAGACGGTACGTGTGCCACAAATAGGATACAGACCTACCATTTAAGAAAACACTAAAAGAGCACCAATCTCGTGAACGGAGCGACAGTATACAAATATTAGGTTATTGAAATTAAAATTGTATCTCCAATTTTTCCTACTTTTTTATAAATTTTAATACATTGTCCTATTTTAATACCACTATTATCATTACTTTAGTTTGAATTTGAATCATAATTAATTGTTTTATTATATTAAAAATGATGAGAGCAGAACTTGATTAAGTGCTATTATTCGCTTTAAGAGTATTCATCTATACGAACACAAAATGACTGGGCCTAAAAGCACCAGCAAGAGTATCCAACGACTCTAACGGAAAGCTGTTCCGACACCATCGTGCCATTTGCAATTCTACCGATGGCGAAGAACCGCATCCACCTCACGCTTGCCCAGAAGAACAGCCTTCGCTGATACAGCACCAGTCATGACCGACGATCAGCTGTGTGGCTGGGTGCGCCCGGAGTTTGGCAAAGTTATCGGCAGGTCGACTGTCAACAAGATTGTGAGAGCCCCCGAAGCCCCATACACCACCGCCCATGCCAAGCACAGTCCCCAGTACCCAGTGATGGAGCAAGCACTCTTGGCTTTTGTGAACGCACACGAGGAAAGCTGCGTGCTGAATGATTCTGTGTTTTGGGAGAAAGCCAATGCGCTCCTGTCTCCTCGTTCGGTGTCCTTCTCGTGGGTGCAAAAGTTCAAGCGTCGCAACGGCGTGCGGCTCCGTCAAGCCCACGGTGAAGCAGGCTCGGCCGACACCTCCATGCTTCTGGATCAGCGACACGAAATGAAAGGCCTACTGGAGCAGTATGACCCAGCTGGTGTCTTCAACATGGATGAGACGGGTTTGTTCTTTAGCATGCTACTGAGTCAAACTTTGGCGACGCGTGCCATCCAAAGCAAGAAGAAGGACAAGACGCGCATCACGATTGGACTGTGCTGCAACATCGACGGCAGCGAGAAGTCGCCGCCAATTGTGATCAACAAGGCCAAGGATCCACGGTGTTTCCGAGGCGTCAACGTTGCGTCACTTCCTATCAGCTACTACTAGAACAAGAAGGCGTGGATGACCAGCGCCATATTCACCGATTGGGTCGCATTCTCAACATACTCCTCGTGGTCGACAACGCCAGCTGCCACCAGCCCATTGACTTTGGCAACGTCCACGTGTTCTTCTTGCCGCCAAACATGACCTCGATCCTACAGCCGCTGAATGCCGGCGTCATCCAGAACTTCACGCAGAAGTACAAGAAAGGCGGTGTAGTCCTTCTGAGATGCGAACACCCACGGGGGGACCCGATGACTGACTTTCGGAGGGGGTACTCCGTTCATCCAGGTCTTGATCCGAGCCAGCATCCAGCCGGCTGGATCGGTCACTTTCATCACCTTGGTCGTGACGACTTGGATGATTCATGTTTGTAAAGCTCGCCTTGTGTACCCGTCAGCACTGGCGATTACGCTCTCTTGGTGGACTCTAGGGCGAAACGTTAAAAGTCCGTCAAATAGGGGGACAAGGGTTAGGACTAGGGTTGCTCCTGGGCGGAATTTTTCATCGCGGAGCAGGATTGGCGTTATAATTGAAATTTGTATACCGCAGAGGCTGGATCGAGAATAATCGATCGGCCAGCTAAACCAAAGATAATATATAAAAAAATAAAGGGGTAAATCCAATCTTGTGTGCAAATAGGGAATCCAAATAATACTCCACAATCTTCCACAGTAGGTCAAAACGTTACCACACTTTCCAATAGAGATAAACCGTGTTCAAAACACGGGCGACTTGAGTTGAGTATATGTAACGCGGCGACTCCCGGTCAGGGGACTTGCGGTGGGTTCCCTTAACCTTCCCCGGGCAAATCAATAGCAGCAAGGGGGGACCTTGTTAGCCCTCTGCTGTGAACCAATGAAAGCGACTTGCGTCTTAGAAAGCGAAGCGTATACTGATTTTTATCCTTACAACCTTTTGTGTAAGCTACCCAAAATAATCATCAATTGGTCGTCAACCTTCACAAGTTTTATACGCGATGGCTGGCTGGATAGTTATGTGCCTTACCTGAAATAGCGCGGTCATCTCAACCTGGATAGCCTTTGTGTACCGTACATTAAATATCCTGCTCGACCTGGATAGATTTTGTGTACCGTACACCAAATAGCCAGACCGACCTGGATAGCCATCCACCTCGAACAAGACCTGGCCGCCGACTCCGATTACTCTTTAGCGGCTACGCATCCACCTTCGGCGTCCCATCCGGATTCTACAGGGGCATAGCCTTCCTCAAGGCCTTTCATACGTACATCTCTGAACCGATCCGCCCCTTGGCCCCCTATAACCACCATCGATGGCCATTCAGCTCCACCTGGCCGACTGGCCAACTTCTGGCTGACCTGGTTCTGAGCCTCCGGATCACCCTCATCTAGCTTGATTCCATGCCTTGCACCGATCCGTCGCTCGTGAGTACACCGGGCAGCTGCCACCTGCATCCGCGCTCTTGACCAGCAATTTCCGCCAATCAGAAGGCAGCCTCGGCCAAGTGTATTTCACACCCGGCCGTTAATTCATTCCGAAGTCGCTTCACCACAGCCGCCCCTGAGTCTTGTCGCAGCCGCACAACGATTGGGGCACGACCTCACCTGACACAACCTTAGACAGGGCCAAATATTGCCCATAGTGCTAGCGGAGGCTTTGCCTGCAAGCCGTGGCGGGCTTAGGTTTTTTTACCAGTGAGGTTTTGGTTTAGGGACAGAACCCTTAACCTAAAGTCTGTGTGTTTTTCATAAAAATGACTATGGACCCCTTTCACCGATGCCCCGATTCGGTAAGTCCTCTGCCCAACTTTTCTGACGGCCTTCTCTAAGCTGGTCTACAAGCTGGCCTGAGGTCTCATCTGCCCGTTTTTTTACCATCTCTCGATATATTCCCAGTTCTGCAAGTCGATGAAGATAACATCTGTCGAGTCACCCTGGTTGACGATGACTCGCCATCCAGCGGGGTGGAACTCGCGGGAGCTGCGGCTTCTTCCGTATCCCTGATCTGGTGTTGTCTCCGGCTGATATCGATACGGCGCTCCGTATTTACGGTCAGGTCTGCAGTGACAGGGAAAGGTGTAGGTATCAAAAGCATTAGTTGAATGTCTCTTGGACTTTAAACTGCAAGAAATTGGTGTTGTGCACTTCACACTGTGGTACACGGTACCATAGACGAGGTACAGGTGGGTGTGGTGCACACCCCTTGTTAACGGTAATACTGTCTCGATACTGCCATCATTTTACATTGGACGCGCGCTGAAATCACCGCCCAGCTACTTAGAGATTGTTGTCCGGGTATGGACAGCAACATGAATTGTTCGTGGCTTATAAACTCTGACACTGCGTCTTATGGACTCGGTGTTTTCCATTAAGAAAATATGACAGATTTTGTGACGTTGGCAATGTCGCAATCTAAGTTGCAGAAGCTTAAACTGCAGCTATTCCATCGCCTACAGCGCCGCCACCGCGATGCGTGGAAGCGCTATTGGGGATCTTTCCAGCTCTATTTGGTGGCCAAAGTCTCGCTCGAGGAGTTTCACGCACTGGCTGAGGAGCTCCTAGGAGCTCATAAACGTGCGTGAACAGTTTTAATTTGCTGATGAGTTTTTTTAAGGGTGTAGGGAGTTGGTGACAAATAGATCTGCATAACGAGTTTGTGGTGGCGTTACTGAGTACCGCGTACCGTGGCGATGCCGAGTTACCAATGGGTCCGCAGCCGCCCTCAACCTATAACTGGTCAGAGCCTCATAAGAGAAGATGAGTTTAGCTTACAGACTAAAGTAAATGAAGCTATAATAGGACCAGTAGTAACGGCCCGCAACAGCATATTATCCTGCAGGAAGGGGCTGAATATGGTACCAATGCTGGTTAGTGGGAGTTATTGCAAATGTCTAACACGACTGGTGAAGATTTCAAGCAGCAACAGGATGCACCGCATGGATGCAAACGACAACATAGCAGTGTTGCTCTTGCATCAGAGGAAACTGGTGCGTGCCACAAGCTATCGTTCCGTAATAATTTGTGTGCGCTTCTCATCTATTTCTAATCTTTGACCTATTAGCCGAGCACTCGGGTCGTGATAACGATCACGACTATACAGACCATCATTCCGCGCAACTATTGATTGATCTTTATAAACACGCGACACCAGTCGGTCCGTCGGCTATCGGGATTACTCCCGGATCGACGCCTTCCAACAGCAGCAACGGCTTCAAGTCACGCGTACCAATGCAAGACTGTAAAGCGGATTCATTTGCTGGTGGGAGCTGACTCAACGTTTAACCAGGAAGTTTTTGATCTATGCTACTTATGTTAAGTACAAAAGCATGTGTGACGTCCTTCAGGCACTTAAGCTTGTCAAATAGACAAGCTTTTGGAATTGTCCGCGAAACCCTACTTCGGCTAGATCCAGAGCCGATCGAAATGGAAACGTCTCACGATACGAGTCATGCACTAAACTAATGGCTTACGTAAAAATGGTCTACTCACAGCCCTAGTAGAGAATTTACTGGCGGAATTGACTCCTGCAGATCGGCAATTTCTCGCAAGCTCTTGTAAGAAAGTCTTATTTTGTTATCAGAACCTGACAACCTTTTACCGGCCGAAGGGCTGCTCTGGTTGAGAAATGGGGGCATCTGATTGGTCTGATGGTGTAACTGACCTCGAAGAGGTCCTCAGTTATAAAATTATACAGGTACTTTCACACAAAACTTAGAGACATGAATGACACTGTTTTTGTTCACCCGGCTTACATATCCATTGTCAGAGGATTTGCACATAAAATGTGTACTCTACGTTAAGTACGGTTGGACAAGGCAAATCTACCACCAAATGGCTACGGATTCTATTTTTGCGCTCTAATTTTACAGCTACAGTGAATGCTTCACAATTCCCAAATAGCAGAATGGACCCCACATCACCAGCACTGACATGGACCTACAACAGTAAAAAATTATCTATCTCCAATCAGCTGGATAAATCTGCTAGCAACTTCAGTATTCAATCGTTAACAAAAGAAATAGTCAAAAGTTATAAAGAGGTGAATGTCTCCCCTGAATACGAGGAGGGACAATCAGTCAACTTAAACAACAGCGACGATACGAGTGCCGAGATTGGCTACGAAAGAGAAAGTCGAGAGGCTCTCATACAACGCTGCTGTCAACTGCAAGAAGATGTCGATGTACTGGCCTCTCACCTGCAAAGCCAAGAACGAACTCATCAGCAAAAACTTATGGACGTGGAAGACAAAGTTCTACACGAGTTAAGTGGCCTTCGAGCAGAAAAAGATGCTTTACTAAAGCGACTAAATAGGCTGGAGGCGCAGCGGGCTGAGGATGAACGGCTCGCAAGAGAAGCATCGGAAGCACATGAAGAGCTGATACATGTGCTCACACAACAGCAACAGCAGACAGCACTGCTTCAGGCTGCTGGCACTTCTGCTAGTCAGGACCAAAAAGAGACACGAAAGGCACTAAGGGAAATTGAAGTGCACTACCGCCAGTTAGAAGTCGAACTCGCTTCAGCTCACGCGCATGGTTTACATCTCCAAAATGAACGTGATACATTGAAGGCAGCACTAGATTCCACAATCTCGGGTGTTGCTGGTTTCGAGGCGCGGCAATTACATGCTCAAGATAAAGTTATTGCCAGTCTTCGTGCCGACATCATTCAGATGGAGTTCGAGCTTAAGACACTTTTAACTGATAAAGCCACGCTAAAAGAACAGGTGAAAAAGCTCCAGCTGAGACGGACACAATTTGATTGCAAGGATGATCACGAGGTCGTGCAGCTGGGAAATGATATCTTGAATGATGAAATGTCCAACCGGAAAGGTCAGAAGAAGCGCACAACGATCCGCCCCGTAAGATCAACGAGAAAAGTCTCAGCCCGGCGCGGCTCAGACCTTTTTAACAACTTGCTGGAGCTGCCAAATGCAGTCAGCGAATCACCAAAGAAAGCAAACGCGACGATTTGGTTATCAGCGTCAACAGCGTACTTTTCTTCATCTACGAGACAAACTGAACAATGTAACGAGCAAAAGCGCAGAATAGCGCCACCGGCTTGTTTTGCGTCGTTCATGGCGAAGACTGTCCAATCAGCACGGAAACACCTGACCACACCCCTGCAGAATACCTTTTCGAGTTCACAATACCACTAAGACGTGCCGTTACATAAGTCAGTAAGCAAATCTTTATTGTCAATTCAAATAAATCCTTATTCCGTCTCATTCCGCGAGTATCTTAGAACTGACTCTTCTCCACATTTTCCTTCTTCGTTAACTCTGAGTGGCTGACATAAGATAGATACGCATTCCATAACAGCCCTACTACATTGGAAAAGAGTACCTGCATCGATCCGGGCACAAAACGGAAATTAATTAGCTGCGCAGGCACCCAAATGACCCAGTTAGCCTTGGTTACGGGCCACCAATCGGCCCGCAGTTTGTCTGGGACGAGATGCGCGTTTCCTTCGAGCACCAAGACGGACGTTAAAAAGATTGGCAAGAACGTGGGGGCAAAGCATAATTGGTCTAGAGCCAGCCGTTTGGCAACAGCAGCGGCAGAAACTCCAGGCAGCCTGGTACCCATAAACCCGTACCAGACATGCAACACTGGCGAGATTACGCCACCACCCAAGAAGGCAAAGATGGCAGCGCGCTTACAGTCCAATCGACGCTTATTTTGTTCAGCCTCCAGCACCAGTTGACAAAGGACGTCGCCTAATCCTGCGATGACACCACCTGTCACAATTTTTGTGCTCACGGGGTGCGTTTCCAGCAGCAATGTGTACAAATTCCACGCGCGACGAACTGGGGAAAACGAAGACGTACGGTGTGGCTGGATATATAACTTACTCAGAGTCCGTGCACGAGATCGAAGCACCGACATCATCGGGAACGGCGTAGAACTACTATGTAGGTCTTACACGTTAGTCAAACTTAAAAATGATGGAAATTTTGTAATGATACAATAGGGGGATTGTATGGCACAACGCCATAGCGCAAATATGCGCTATAGCTGAATTTGAGAAAAATCGACCGGTGGACTTCAAGTACTTGTCTGTTTCAGAAAAGAATGAACAGTTTGACTTGACCTTTCATATCTCCATTATTATTTTGACAACAACCACAATCCATACCATATTCAAACGAGCGCGGTGCGTGCTATCGACCAGTATTTTTTACATTTCATAACATGCAATAATCAGGTATATAACAGCATATTTGTGCGATCGGCTGTGACAGGTGAAATGGTTTCTTTCGTAAAATGAACAAAATTGAGTTTTATCAGATGACAGTATATATTCAGAATGCTGGTTGTATGATAAATACAAATCTACAGTAATATGAGCACAAAACACGCTACAGCACGTTTTGTAAAATTACCCATTATCGAATATTGTTAATCTCCACCAATCATAATGCATATGTTTTTCGTGAAAAACCAAAAGCTTCATTCTTTTCTGAAACAGACAAGTATGTTTCAACGCGAGGGTTACTTTTAAGGAGAAGTTTCTCAGCTTGCTCAGCTTGAGGCAAAGCAGAATATTTCTGAAGCGGATTATTTAAAGGTAAGATTCTAAAAATTGGGCTAAATGGGCTTCTTTTTGAGCAATTGCCCTTTTATTTAATTGATCAGTAGGTGGCTTCTAGGTACATATAGCGGTGTTTGTTATGCTTCCGCCTTACTACAGACTCTTATCTATACAATTAAAAGCGTAGCCCCCCCCCTCCTTTGCCTTGGGTGCCCCTCTCAGCCAATCAAAGGCTGCGGACCCCCTCGTGGCCAATGAGAGCGTAGGATAGTGATTACAGACCCTCTTTTTCATTGGGAGGAGGGTAGAGGGGGCATCCTTCTATTTAAGTTACATACTTGCATATCGTGAGTGATGGAAGCCAAAAAAATAAAACCCAGTGTGGCCCATTTGCATCAAATCAATATTAAAACCACCGCTCAGGTAGCGGGCGGCGCCACTTGTATCCAATTAAAAAGCGTAGCCCCCCTTGGGTGCCCCTCTCAGCCAATCAAATGCTGCGGTTCCCCACGCTGGCCAATGAGAGCGCAGGAAAGTGATTACAGACCCTCTTTTCACTGGGGGGCCACGACCATCAAAGCTGCTCTTAGTTTAGCCGCAGCTGGTACCAACAATGTGTTGGAATTTGGGATGATGTGATCTAAGATGAAAACTGACGTTAAATTCCTGCTAACGAGGTTATCGTGGTTTCTTGCAAATTGTGAAACTTGCATATTGTGAATTTTAGGTTAAGTAAGTTAGTATTTTTAGCCAAAACTACACTTAATTTTTACATAATATATACTTTCATATTTGTCGAGTAAACAGAACATCGAGCACTTACCTCCTGAGCAGCTCCCACACGTCCTGCACTAACACGCACGGCATTTAAGTAGAACCGACGCACCTTTCCGATAGGCAGGCCCTATACTAAACGCATTTCACTACAAGAAAACATCTGGACGCACTAATCAGTGTCTATTTGCTTTAAGTGGAGTTAAGGACACTTACGCGGTATACTACCTTTTCCTACAGGTTATGAGCCCAAGGTTGCGGGGCTTTGGAC
Organism: Sclerospora graminicola; assembly: GCA_001887855.2. Taxonomy (NCBI): domain Eukaryota; phylum Oomycota; class Peronosporomycetes; order Peronosporales; family Peronosporaceae; genus Sclerospora; species Sclerospora graminicola. Next base: position 29,000 of record MIQA02006240.1, read on the forward strand.
TGCATTTTTAAGTTTTCGAAATTTACAAAAGTTTTCGTTTAAAGCATGAATCTCGGTGGAAGTCCCCTGTGCCAAAGGGAGACATTGGTTTATTCTCTTTCGTTTTTTTCGTGGTTACGTGGTTGTCCAAGTGAAAAATGACTGAAGAAAGAGTGGATATGGCCGCTATGATGAAGTATATAAAGCGGTTGTAAAATAAAATTGAAGCCATGGAGGAGGAAAAGTCACAAGATTGTGCCTCCATCATCTCACCCAAGTCTAAAAGCTCTGATCACGACAGCATTTTCAAAGAAGCAGTGAAAAATAATGGTCATTTCGGTAAAAGAATGACCATGGAGGATTTGGGTGGAGATAACGGTATTGAACGTGGTGCACAATGGCAGGCACCAGGACGAAATGATCAAGGAGCGGTGAGACTGTTTGATAATCAAGACAGACAAAACGTGTGCCGTAATGGAAATATGAAGATTCTTAAATTGACGATAAATAATTTTACGGGAGAAGAAATTTATCCTGGATTAGGAGCAGGTTTTAGGCAATGGGCCTATTTGTTCATTGAGGCAGTAGATGTTGCACAACTGTCATCCGGTTTCGAATGGAGAGAGCGTCTCAAAGTAAATAAATTGAGCGAGCACCTGGAAGGTGTAGCGGCAAGTTACTTTCAAGCGAACATTATGACTTGGTGGCAGATATCTCAAGAATTGTATTACGTGTTGAACCAATTATATCGCGAATTTAAGGTGAATATCACGCACCAACAAGCAGCGACGTTATATGCGCAAGAAAAGGATGTTCGGAGGTCATGGACCCAACATTTCCTATACTTGGTGGCTTTAGCGCGCGAGAGTGGATCTCACGAGCGTTTGATTGTGGAGAATATTGTCAAGTACGCAGCACCTGGATTGAAAATGGGGCTGATGATACGCTATAACCCACACCGTATCGATTACATATTGCACGCACAAGAACCCATTGCATGGACGCAAGAAATGGAAGATGATGTAGTGAAAATGAAAAAAAATCAAGAAATATTGTGAATTTTGTGGATGAGAGGAAGAAGAAACGAACGTGTTTCGCTTGTGGTATGGATGGTCATACGCAGAAGTATTGTCGACAAGGAAATCGAAGAAACCAGAGCAAGCACTTCGAGCGCAAACCAAGGTCGAGAGGAGATGAAAATAATGAAAAGAATTTTGTATTATCAACAATTGAGTGTGGAGAAAAGTCGCGGAAAGTATTGAGGAAAGACATAATGACCGACGAAGACATTTGGATAATTGATAGCGGTGCCAGTCGGCATCTTGTATCCAATGAATATTTTCTAGAAGACGCTCGAAACTGTGATGATGATGAAGGAAAGTTAAGGGTCACAAAAGTTGAAAAAGTACGTTTGAAGACCAAGTTCTCGACCATATTACTTACAGAAGCGTACTACGCTCCAAAACTAGCGAAGAACCTTTTTCACTTGGAAATTTGAAGAAAAAGGGATGCACACTGAAGGACACCGGCAGAAAGATGCAAATGATGTATGAAAATGACACATTTTTTGACGTGGAAGTATCTGGATGTGTGTTTACGGCAAGACTAAGTTTGGTGAAGAATTTAAGTGTGTCTGAGAAGTTTTCAAACATGATAATGAAAACTATGGAGAATAACGAGTGTGATGATCCGCAGGAGGGATCATTGCATCACTTCCACTTATGATTAGGGCATTTATCGTACGATAGAGTGGAGATACTAGCCAAGGATCCAGCATCTGGAACCAAGCTAAGAGATAAGCGTAGACCAAATTGCTTAACCTGTGCCAAGGGCAAGGCGACACGGACGAAACAGCCAAAGCAGGACAGTGGGCAGAACGCATCGAAAGATAGAATCGGTGGCGCTATCTGTAGCGTTTTAAAAAGACCTATTACACCAAGGGATCGACGTGGAAACAGGTACTTAATTGTGTTTGTGGATCATTTCTCGAATTACGTACGTGTATTTCCCGCGAAGTCTAAAGATCAAGCCGCGAAAAAGTTTGAACGTTTTTTGGCATGGTTTGAAGGAGAGTTCAATTGTCGGATTCACGTTTTAAGAACTGATGGCGGTGGAAAATATCGCAACGTGGATTAATTTTGTAAAGGAACTGGGGTCAGAAGACAGATTACTGAAGCAGGTAACCCAGCTTCGAATGGAAAAGAGGGACAAATGAACAGAACGATTTTCAACATGATCACATGCATGATCTTTGGATCTGGAGTTCCGTTAACATTTTTGTCTGAAACAGCAGAATATGCATGTTACATCCTCAATCAAAGTCCAACGCGTGCAAATTTGAGGAAGATGTCGCCCATTGAAGTCTTTTTTTTACGAAGAAGAAGGCCAATATTTCGGATATCGTGATTTTTGGATCGCCGTGTATGGTCTGGCGTGACGCGAAAAACAAACCGCTCGGTAAACACGCCGAGAAGGCGTTAATTCTTGGAAAGAACGACGATACAAAAGGCAATAAGGTGTTACTTTTGAAGGACAGAGTAGTAACAACTACTAGACACGTGTATTACGTGGAGACATTGGGTGAAAAAGAAAACGAAAAGCTGTCACGTATGATGAACGAAGACGTGGAAATATATCACGAAAACAGTGGAGATAAAATGCAGCTTTGAAGGAGAAAACGAAAAAAGTTCGAGAGAAAAAATTAAGGCAAGACTTACTGCAAAGGAAATCAACGAGAAAGATTAAAAAGACTCATAAGTTGATTGAATTGGAAGAATACGAAAGACAGCGTGGAATGAACGGAGAAAATATTTCGAATTAAAATGATGAACCGAATGGAACGAGTGGTGAAAATTCTTTTTTTTCGTTTGTAGTTTGCGATATGAACAATTTGGATAGTGGAAAAATGGCTGGAACAACGGACCCGAAGAGCTATTTCGAGGCCCACAAGGGAAGTCAATCCGAGAAGTGGAAAATAGCCGAAGGGCAGAACTAAAAGCTTTGGAGCACTTACAAACCTGGAAATTGATGAAGAAGACAAGCGAAGTAAAGAGATTGCCGACCAAGTGGGTTTATAAAACCAAACTGAAGAACGATGGCACGGTGGAACGATATAAAGCGAGGTTGGTAGCTCGCGGTGACAAGCAGATTTATGGAGTGAATTATTTTTTTTACGTTTTCAACGGTGATGGAAATTAATAACATGAAGGTTATTTTAATATTGTCGATTGTGTGGAATGTGCCTGCGAGGCATGGAGACATACCGAGTGCCTACCCGAAGGCGGCTACGGAAAAAGAGTACGACATTTACTTGCAATTCCTCAAGGTATGGAAATATCAGACGATACACTGAAAAGATTGGATACTACACGTTCGAAGGAGTTGATGCTCAAGCTAAAAAGAAATCTCTATGGCCTAAAGCAGGCTGGAAGACTGTGATATGAACTGTTGTGTGAAACGCTGGTTAAAATGATTTTTTTCTCAATGTTTGGCGGACACTTGCTTTTTTTGTAAGAATTGATGCCATGGGAACGATACTGGTTGGAGTGTATGTCGACGATCGGTTGGTTACGGCAACAGAAATAAAGCTTGTAGATGATTTTTTTAAGGATATGCAGATACTGGAGCTAAAAGACCTGGGCAACGTGGAGAAGTTCCTTGGCATGATAATTTTGGGAGCCCTACGGATGGATATACCATAGATCAAGAAGGAAATATTATTGAGATGCTTGAAAAGCATGGACTGCAAGAAGCAAATGAAGTGAGAACGCCTGTTACGAGCCTGGAAGATACGAAGGAGTTGAATGAATTGTTGCCGACTGTATCCCGTGGAAATACGCTTACGATAAAGGATTTTCAGTCTGTCGTGGCAAGTTTAATGTGGATTTCAAGAGTTTCTCGTCCGGACATCTTATTTGCCGTTCGTCGTGCAACGAGGCACATGCACGCGCCGAATTAAAGTGATTTTAAAGTTGCAAAACCATTAGCAAGATATGTGAAAGGAAGCAAGAAGTTGAAATTGCATTTACGTGGAGATAACGATTTAAAACTACCATTACGGATTGTGAGCTTTAGTGATGCTGACTATGCAGCTGACCGCGAAGATCGCAAAAGTGTCAGTGCAAACGTGATTTTCGCAAGTGGAGTTATAGCAGGGTGGAATTGTAAGAAACAGGGATCCGATGCGTTATCGCTTGCAGAGGCGGAGTTTGTCGCGACCGCTGCAGGTGGACGAGAAGCGTTTGGACTAAAGGAGTTGTTTGAAGAAAATGGAATTAAAACGAGGACGCCCATCGTGTTGAAGATCGACAACCAAGCTGCGATCAAGCAGCTCAAGAGCGAAGCCAGGGGCCAGTGCCAAGCATATCGACGTGAAGTTGAAGTTCTTAAAAGATTTCGCTTAAAAAGGAATTGTGGAGCCAGAACATGTATCCAGTGGAAGTATGGTCACGGATTTACTCACGAAGACATTACATGCACCAAGGATTAAGGAACTGTGCGAACAAATTGGACTCAAGTAAATAGTGTATTACGTTTATGGTTCTATCGCGCTACTACTGGATATGCATTTCCTACGTTAACGTTGAGCACGAAGCCCTGGTACTCTCTAAAGGAGTGTTGAAATTTGGGATGATATGATCTAAGATGAAAACTGACGTTAGATTCCTGCTAACGAGATTATCGTGGTTTCTTGCAAATTGTGAAACTTGCATATTGTGAATTTTAGGTTAAGTAAGTTAGTATTTTAGCCAAAACTACACTTAATTCTTACATAATATATACTTTCATATTTGTCGAGTAAACAGAACATCGAACTCTTACCTCCTGAGCAGCTCCCTCACGTCCTGCACTAACACGCACGGCATTTAAGTAGAACCGACACACCTTTCCGATAGGCAGGCCCTATACTATTCGATAGGGAACGCACTTCACTACAAGAAAACATCTGGACGCATTAATCGGTGTATATTTGCTTTAAGTGGAGTTAAGGACACTTACGCGGTATAAAACATTTTCCTACACAAGGTAGCAC
>MIQA02006241.1:0-10401 GCA_001887855.2 Sclerospora graminicola
GAGGCGATTCACCATTCTATAGTCGATAAACAATTGAATATCAACCCCATTCTTCTTAATCACGATCACGATCGGTGATGTCCACTGCGATGTTGATGGTCGGATGATCTTTGTACTCAGCAAACCCTTGATCAAATCGGATAACTTTTCCCGGTATTGAGGTGCAACTTTACGACAACGCTGAGCGATTGGCCTCGCATTTCCCACGTCTATATCACAAACAGCTCCGAATGCGGCTGGGGGTAGGGCGTTACCTTTCCCCATCAGTAAGTGACGCCTCTTCCAAATGATCTTCTTTAGCTGATCGATCTGCTCGGGAGTGTTCACTTCGGGATCACCGACCTGTAGATCTTCCATGGTGACTTCTGGCATATTGGGCGATACCTCCGGTAAAACGGCCATCTGCTTCTCGATACCTTCGATATACTGATCGCCACCTTCGTGTATACACACTTGCTCGTCCACCTGATCTGCCTTTTTCTGATCGGTGTCATCTTGAGTCGCTCCTTGTACGTCACTCGACTGATGGTCTACTTCGGGTTCACCTTCCTCCGTAATGACTTCGGCTGATTCATCCTCCTTTTCTTTCTCACGATCGTTCTTGAACTCCTCACTGTCATTTCCGCTATCTGGGTCCGTTGTTTTCGGTGAGTCGGGCCTAATTATACTCAATATCTGTGGACCTTCTTTGACCTGGCTTTTCCCTGTCGCTTCGATCGGTGGCCTCCTGATCAGCAGCTTGGTCGGCGTAGAATATTCCGGCTTCTCGACCATTGGTGAGGTATCTTCATCCGCTAAGTCTTCGTCACTGATCAGGTCCGTGGTGGCTTGATAAGCCAGATTCTGCCATTCAATGTATCTTCGTGATCCCACTGAGACATACCCGATCTGTCGAGGTACTTTCCCTTCGGGTAACCACATGCCTAAGATCATGTCTTCGTGGACGATCAGCGGCTGATCGGATATATTCGTGACCCTGATGTAACTTGATCTGCCGATACCTTTAACGAACGTTGGTACCCATCGTTCACCACGGGTTAGCCACAATTTCTGTTGCCGATCACTCGGCCGAATCATGACATCGACTGATCGGGACACCCCGATGTTCTCATACTGACCCATTTTTAACATCCGTACATGAGTACCATACGAAGGTCGTCGGCCGGATAACTGAATCTGCACTTCATCCGGCAGAGTCAGGATTCCATGAGACAGGTCAAGTCGTATACCGGCTGGTACCATAAAATCCATCCCCAGTATCGCGTCTTGACCGGCTAACCGTCCAACCCAAGTGTTAAAATAGTAGACCAGGGATCCTGCTAGGGTGATCTTAACACGTGATCGCCCTTCCGTCATATATGAACTCTCGCCGATCCCAACACATTCTTGCCTCTGGGTACTGTCTATACGACATCCCACCTTACGAGCAAAGGCGGAGTCGATGATCGAGACTTCTGCCCCAGAGTCAAATAAAATGGTGGCTTTTTCATTGTTGATCTTTCCATTAGCTTTAGCCTGTTTAAACCACTTGTCGGGAGAGTGATACTTCCAGTATCCTCGGGATTCACCGGGCAGTAGGTCCAACTCCATGATCACGTCCGATCGGAAATATTCATCCACTCTGAGACTGTAGATCGGACATCGATCGATGCAATTTGAATTAGAACATGTATTGTCGGTTATCTTCTTTTCCTCAAACTTATCTCCGCTACCGACATATGCATAAATGCAGAACGTAGATCGCTCGGCTCGAACCAAATTCCAACCTGGCGAGCGATCTAGTTTAACATCTTCTCAACATCTGGTGGAAGCATACCAGCATGTTTAGTCGGCACATACCACTTGCGCATCAGATTAAAAATTCTTCAATAGGGCAGGCGCCGGCGTCATGAAGCTTCCCACAAGTCTTGCATACGAAAAAACAATGATCAGAAGGGTGACCTTTACGATCACATTTTCCACACGTAATTCTTTTCCAACAATCACGATCTCCATGTTTGGTCGACCCACAATGCACACATTTCTTACGAGATCGGTCCTGATCAGGTTGAATACCACCAGGTTTCCGTCCATCCATGCCATTAGCCGATGATCTCGGGCGATACACTGGTTCCGTCGTAAAGATATGACGGTAGTGTTCCTCGTCCGAGCTCAGACTCGACTGACCACTTTCCTCCTCCGAACCCGAACTGTCTGATTCCTTCGTGATCATTCGAATTGCTCTGGCTGGTCGTGCTGCCGGTATCTTGCCCTGATCAGGGTGTGGCTTTGACGGTACCGGTTCGATCCTACCTCGACCTTGGGCTGTCGACTCTTGGCCCGCTGCAGCGTCCTCAGAGTCAGTTCCAGTTGCTCTGAGTCCTTTATACGGAGCAGGGTTAGCTGATCAGCCAGATCACGATTATCCAGAGTACCAATGAAGTGCTCGACATGCTCGCGAGCTATATCCGGGTGTCGTGGGTCCTTGATCGGCATTTTCGCGCGTAGACCAGCAACATTCAACCGATGTAAGTACTCGATCGGCGTCTCGTCGGATCTTTTCTTCATGTGGTAGTACTGTCTAGCGACAGACACCCCCGAATCGCAATACTGTTCTTCGAACTCTTCACACAAACGAGGCCACTTCAAACGCACTTCTCGACTCAGCTGTTTAAGCCAGTTCTTGGCCGGACCTTTCATTAGATCAGCGAAGATCAGGCATCTCTCACCTTCCGGTGTCTTGTCCCTCAGAAAAGCTGACTTAGTCCGACTTAACCAAGCTCTGGCCTATATCCTTGCCGGTAAAATCTTTCAATTCCGAGATCGCAGACATTCGCACTCGGGTGATCGTTCCGGATTCACTGTCAAATGCCTGCGCGGAGGCCATATTCGCCCTACGAGGCATCTCAATGTCCAGATCATCTGGATCGAAATGCTGACTGATCTCGCCTTCTGACTCCATGTCCACATCACTACGCGGGGGTGATCGGTGAAATCGATCTTGGTGACCGGCCTGGCATATCGATCGAACAATTCCGGCTGATCGGACCGATTCCATATCCACGTCCACGGGTCTCTTGACCGGTTTCTCAGCGGATTGATTCATGTTCGATGCTGATCGCCATGGTTGTCCTTGCCCAGGTGTGTACTGAGGCAATCCATATTGTTCACCCGCAAATCGGTTCATCATAGTCGCGAACATGGCTCTCAGTTGCTCTGGGACCTCCGGCATGTTGGTAGGACTACTGCTGGAAGTCGAATTGATCTGTGGAACTTCTTGAGCATCTTCAAAACTATCGTCCGATCCGACTCGACCAGGTTCAGGCTTCCTTTTCCTGTTCTGCGACTCGATCTTGGGGTCGATCTGCTTGATCCCTTTCGGGCCCAACGTCATACGTGTTATCCCAACCGAGGAGTCGGTGGAGGCCGCTCCAGATTGTGATGACGATTGATATATCGACTCAATATCCATAGGATATTCAACCAACTGAGATCGGTGCGAAGGATCCGCGATCGGCGACTGGACCACTGGGTTCGCCCCTAGTAACGAGGCAAGGTGATCATACAGAGTTGTCATAGCTTCTCTGATCGTCTCTTGATCCAGATCGAATAGCATATTCGCGTCGAAGGCACCAGTAGTGAAGCCAACCTCGTCGATCTGCGCCAAGAGGTTCCTGATCAGATCAAGTTGACTGCCTGTGATCACCGGCCGGGTCGCTCGACCTTCCAGCTTCCCGATGATCTTAGGCTTAATGATCTTCATCACTGAGTTGGTAACCAGGAACTTGTGAAACTCTCGAAGATAGAACAGTCGTTCCACATCTTGGACAGTGGTCTTCTCGGCTGGTTCGATCTTCTCTTCGTCTTCCTCGAAGATCTTCGGTTTAGGTTTCACATATTTTTTAGGTGGATCGCAATGATCCGCCCCCATGTTTTTTCTGTCTTTTTCCATTTTCTTCTTATGCATAGGATCAAGGTTAACACCTCGATCCTTTCCTGGGTTATAGTCAACTTTACTATAACCCAGATCGGCCCCGATCGGGGCCATGTGGGGAGTTGTTTCATCTTTAATTTCGACCTGGCACTCCACCAGACCAGGTCGACCATCGCTTCCTTTAGATATGGACAGCATCGGAGGCGATACGCCTTCCTCCAATACACCCGAAAACGTTTCCTCCACTTTGATTTTCACATCTTTTTCATCATCAAAGGAATCACGGTGATATCCTGAGTCACCAAGTGATCCAGGCACGCGCACCATTGTGGTGGAGCCGATTTCCAAATCCAAGACCGAAGTCTTGGATGGAATCCGGATACCCACTGGCCCGGACGACCAACTATCGGAGGGGGTACTCCGTTGATCCTGATCAGCATCAGCATCAGATGAATCACCATTATGGTGACTGATCTGATCCTCCCGGTCATCTGGCCGGTCTTCATGCGCGTCAGGATCTATGTTTATCTTCATCTCACCTTGTGTACCCGTTGATCGGGGGTGGTTACACTCACTTAGGTGGACTCGGTGACGAAAACGATGATCTTGATCAGGTCGGAGGGGATGACCTTCTCGAGACGGGGGGTGTCCTCGGGTGGAAATCTTCACCGGAGAACGGGTTGGGGTCGATACTTAATCAGTATCTAGGCACTGATCAGGAAAGTTCGTCTGATCAGGCCAGCCAATGAGAGAGAGATAATACGAAACCAAGAAAACGCGATCAAACCACGATCTTCCACAGTAATCCACAAACGTTATCTCCACAAAACCTTTTCCAATATTATTGACGTGTTCCAAACACGTGTGCGTTGAGGGTGAGGTTCGATCACCTAAAACAAACCCGTCGGGGGTCTTCCGGTAAGCCAAAATGCGTCTAAGCGCGTCTTAACCGGGAATTAGTTGAGCAAGAGGGGACTAATCAACCCTGTGCTCCCAATGACCGCAACACGTGGCGGAGCGACTCTTTGCTTTAGGGGAAAATCAAAACCTGTTATTATATATGCAATGTCCTATACCTGTGTACCGTACATCAACTCATGCCTGACTTATACTTCGAACCTATTTACTTCGTCGCACGGTTGCGTAGCACCACCTTGCCCATCCTGGCTGCACCTTCAAGCTGATCTGTACCACTTCTGCCCTGATCACGACCCGACTCTTAGAAAGATCTTCGACCCATCCCGATCTTCGACAAACAACCTTGAAACCACTTGAGATCTGCTCTTCAGCACTTGTCCACTTCGTATCCAGCCCGACCAAACCGAGAACTTACTTGCCCTTGCATCTGAACGCTGATCAGAGGCTGATCAGCCCTGATCACGATCGGCATAGTGATCAGCCGAGTGATCAGGTGGTGATCAGGCCGATCAGCCCTTGATCACCTCGGGAACGCTGTGGGTCATCATCATCACGGCTCAATTCATCTGCCAAACCATACTTCCGACCTTTATACCCCGTCAGGGCAACCATAAAACACCGATCTCGGCTGATCAGGCCTGATCAGGCCTTGCCACGTCATCTTCGGACAAACCATAGGTTATCATCACTCACACAACCTGTCACTCCACATGCCCGACTTCATTCCACATCTAATCTTCATTGCTCGGGCATAATAAGCTGATCAGGCCGTAACTTCGTGTCATGATCAACTTCAACCACTATACCATTCATAGATCGGCTGGACGGCTGTCCTTGACACGTCATGTCAACAGTTGCTCACTACATCTTACATCCACGGGAACTCCACTTAGTAATTGTGACAACGATCTTGACCGTGATCTCCATCGTTCCGTCGGTGTCTGGGACTGGGCGTAATGACAGTGCTTGGCTGATTCCTTCACATCGTGAATACCCGTTGTCCGCCACATTTTCCTCTTAACTGTGATCAGCCTTTTCCCACCCATCAACCGTCATATGTTGATGGGTGTTCTATCGTCACCAATCAACGGCCATGTGTGGTCCACTTCAGTCTCAATATTTTCCGATCGCTTTACCACAATACCGCAAAAGTCTGATAAATTTGGCAACCCTTTCCCAATCAGTTTTGCAGGGTGCCAAATCTTTCAGACTTTAGCGGTCGGTTTTCATTGGCTGGCCACAAATCTACACAATTTGCAAATTACGGTATTATTGTTTCAGAGTTTCACAAAATAAGTGATGCCAAATGAAGATCGATTCATCATTTGCTAGCAAAGTGTTTTAGAAGAGCGTGATTTCCAAGATGAAAGCACATTACCATGGGTATTTAAGTGGTGGGTTGTGTTCCGGCCTTAACTCCAAGATGGCGTTGAAGGCACGTTCGTAGTGGCCTTTTGTACAGCAAGCAACCCCGACAGGACGGCTCATTTACAATGAAAATAATGCGTACAACGGCTTTTGTGAACATTTGATTAGACGCTACGCTGAGTCGAATTCCTTGTTGGAGAAGATGATGGCACGTGATAAGCGGTTTGAGCGCGTACTTGACGCTAGTGTACCCTAAGACGCCCAATCTGTATCTGCTACTGTCTCCGACCGCATGATTAAAGATCTTTTGCTGTTTCAAACGGGAGCACGGCAGTCTGTTTATTGATCAAATGGGTAGAGTGAAAGGCTTGAGCCGACACGAATGACATATTTAAAAGCACAAAGATACTTGTGATTGTTAAGTAGTGCGTCGAGTTTGGAATCGAGAGCGAAAAAAAATTCATGTGTAAGTTTTATTTTTAACAAAAAGTCATGTCGTGTCTTTCGCAAGCGAGTTAGCAGGTCTAAAGGTACATGTGACTGCCCCCCTGGAATTTGGAAGAGGAGTCCACGTGACAGACATCAAACGGCCAAGGCACTTCACGTAGTGCCAACCTCTCTTCAGTCATCTTGTCTTCTGCTTCTAACCACTCTTCAAAGTATTCATCGAGGGTTTCGGACACCACAAGGAGATGCTTTTTCTTCTTTGAGTTCATCGCTGTATTTTCGTCAAGATTAGTGTTATCCTCATCAGCCTCATCAACGTCATCAACACCATCAACGTCATCATTGCCCTCGTCGTCTTCTTCAACGCCGAAACTCAAGCGATCCTCGTTGTCCGCCGATTCTTCCATATCTTGTGCTACTTGCTCTTTTTTTTCTTCGGCTTTTCTCTCTTTCTCTGCATTTCCCCCCCTTCATTTGCATTCTCTCTTTAAGCTTCACATACTCATTAAAACGAAAAGCGTATTTTCCCGAAAGTACACGACGTCGTTTCATCTTGCTTACATGTGCATTCAGATAATCAATCACTTGGGCCGCCTCGACAAACGATGGAAAGCGTAGATCCAGCCGTCCATTTGTCAGCAAAATACCGCGAGGAACTAACCCAGACACATTCATTTTCAGACCAGCGGTAGAAAAAAGTCGGTTCACCATCCACAAGATCACCCGCTTTGGTATCATAAGGCACATTCATCAACGTCACACTTGAACGCTTATCTGCAGGTGACGAAAAGACGGGACGGTACTCGTTCCAGCCCGACATCATGACACCAAAGAACTGGAGCGCACGCATTCTCGCCATCCGTCATGCACTTTCCGACTCGAATTCAACCACAGCATGATACGGTGTCTTTCTGTCACTTGCAACGATTTTGATCTTGTTTTTGAGCATTCCCAACCCCTTTGAGTCCTCCAAATTAGCGTTTACAGCTTCTTTTTCGTTCTCCGCCACTTTTTGTGGTATGAGCTTCGTTTTTTCTTGCTCTTCACCTTCTCCATATCATCAGAATCATCAAATGGCGACTCTGGTAGGCCATTAATAAGATTGTAGTAGAGGAAATAGCGTTTGATCCCTCCCACATGAGTGAGCGCATTCTCTAAATGCTTCTTCGTGACGCCATGAGGTAAATTGCGATAGAACGCGCGATGTGAAGGGATCCATGCGGTTTGAAGACGCTTACGCCCAGCGTCCGTCAGCAGTTCTCGTCCACGCAGTAGTTTCCAATCTAAAACGCATTTTGAGGGGGGCATACATATCGGTATTCCATATATACATGATATTGAAAACATGGTGCGAATATACAATATTCACAAATCCAGGTTGAAGAATCGGGATACTGGTGTGTGATTGGCTGGTTCTTATAATAGAGAAAATTGGGGGTGCCAAATGTGGTCAAGTGACTTATGAATTAATATGAAGTACTTTCCAAAGGGCGTATTCTGATTGGCAGAAATACGGACCAAGGGCGTGGGCACCGGATAGCCGCCGCCGAGCATACCTACAAGCGGCCGGACGGCGCCAGGCTTGGATTCAGGCCGGACGAACGTGACAAAGAGCGTGGATAGTTGGACTGGCGGGCTAAGCGGACGGGAAGACCGCGGACGTTGGACGGCCGAGTGGCAGATTGGTGGCGGATTGTTTGGAAAGTATGAGTGAAAGGAGCCTGAAGGAAGATGAGTGTTCTAGTGGATGAAGGAGGCACCCGGATCGGATGAGAAGCTGCCAAGGAATTGCTAGCGCCAGCGGCCAAGGGGCTCGGATGGATGGCCATCCGGCCGAGCCGGCCGGGTACAATGTACCAGCCGGACTGGTACCAGCTGGGTTCGGTGTACCGGCCAGGCGGGTACACAAAGTCGGAGTTAACCGGGCTACTTCGGGTAAGGCACATGACTGGTCAGCCGGGTTATTTGGGGTAGGTTACACAAAAGGGAGTATTGGATATAGGATAAATCAGTATACGTTTCGCTTTCTTAGACGCAAGTCGCTTTCATTGGTTCACAGCAGAGGGCTAACAAGGTCCCCTCTTGCTGTTATTGGTTTGCCCGGGGAAGGTTAAGTTAACCCACCGGAAGTCCCCTGACCGGGAGTCGCGGCGACTTCGTATACTCACCTCAAGTCGCCCGTGTTTTGAACACGGTATTAAGTATTGGGAAGTGGTGACATTTTGGCCTTCTGTGGAAGAGTGTGGAGTTATATCTACCTTACATACACATTTGGATTCGCCCTTCATTGTTATTGGTTTAGCTGGCCGATTGATTATTCTCGGTCCAGCCGGCACTATACAAACTTCAAGTGTATTATTGGTTTAGCTGGCCGATTGATTATTCTCGGTCCAGCCGGCACTATACAAAGTTCAAGTGTATTGCCAGACGAACTCCCCGGTGACGATTTCCGCCCAGGAGCTACCCCTAGTCCTAACCCTCATCTTCCTATTGGACGGATTTACACTTTTCGCCCTAGGGTCCACCAGGAGAGCAAACCACCCAGTACTGACGGATACACAAGGTGAGCTTTCAACATGCAACATCCGAGCAGTCACGATCAAGCGGATGGAAGTGACCGATCTAGCCGGCCGGATGCCGGATCGGATCATGACTCGGATGGACGGAGTGCCCCCTCCGATAGTCAGTCGTCTGGGACCCCCGTGGGTGTTCGCGTCTCAGGAAGATTTTCTGAGAGCGACTACACCACAATGGTGCGCGTGCCCGGATTCGAACCAGGGATATCACCGCGAGTCCCTAGCGGGCGAAAGACCTAAACCTGTCAAATTTGTTGACGATGTTGTGTCGGGTGCATTGGGGGAAGGCATATCGCCCCCAATGCTGCTGAAAATGGAAGGATGCGATGGTCGCCTCGGATTGGGGGAGTTCGAGGTTGACATTAAAGAAGAAGTTACTCCCCTAGAGGCTCCGCCGGGGGCGGATTACGGTACTACTTACTGTAGTGCTGGCCGCTACACGGATGGAGCCAGCTCGGACTTTGGTGCAAGTCGCCATAGTCCGAGGAAGGATCATGGTTCCGACCATGATCCTAACGAACAAATCAATATTATGGATATAAAAGAAAAAATTAAGGAAGAAAAAGCGGAAGTCGGATACGACCCGAGTGGGAAGCCGGCCGGATCGGGACCAAGTCGCGATCTGGCCCCCCTACCCCTAAAGAGACCGGATTGGCAGGAATCGGATTATCCGACCCACAAAGATAAGCCGCGTTTCGAAGAGGAAGAAGAAAAGCAGGACGGCCTACCGACGGATATAGACTTGGAGCGTGCTTTCCATCTTCACGAGTTGGGGCAGTTCTTGCGGACGGATAAGGTGCTGAAAATAACCCGGCCGAAGATCATAGGCGGATTGAAAGGTCCCGTCTCTCCCCCAACTCTCTCAGACGGCCACGTGTCCCTTATTAGAGGACTATTCAATCAACTCAAACAAGCCGGCATTAACACCGGCGTGTTTGATCCGAACGAGTTGTTTGATCTGAAGATGGACAAGTTGAAGGAGGCGTCCAGCGCCCTGCACGACCACTTAGTACCGCTAGTGGGTTGCTCGTCGCCGCCGAAGAAGATGACAGCTACGACTGAAGTGGCGCCGTCCACGCCGCCGGCAACAAGCAAACCGGCCGGGATACACTCAGGCTCTTCGCAGTACGAGTCTGCCCCTTCGGAAGCGGACTCGTCTGATTCATCGGTGGGTATCAC
>MIQA02006242.1:0-37299 GCA_001887855.2 Sclerospora graminicola
TAATTGCAAACTCGGTGAGTGGCAGATAGTCACTCCACTGCTCGAAGGCATGCGCGTATGAACGCAGCATCTCTCCGAGAACGCGGTTAACGCGTTCAGTTTGCCCATTCGTTTCCGGATGGTCCGCAGTTGACATCTTCAACTGCGTGTCTAATAACGAGAACGTTTCTTGTCAGAAACGTCCTGTGAATCTCGGATCTCGATCCGAGATTATGTTCTCCGGCATTCCGTGTAAACGGAATACCGTGTCAACGAATATCCGCGCCGTTTGCGCAGCGGTGACATTCGCTGACACTGCAGCAAGATGAACCATCTTGCTGAAGCGGTCGACAAAGACCACTATTCCTGTTTTCCGGCTGTGATCAGCCGGAAGACCAAAGATAAAGTCCATGGAAATGGACTTCCAACACTCTGTCGGAACCGGCAGAGATTGGAGAGGAGCCTGCGCAGAATGCGCAGGCTTGACGCGCTGGCATATCTCGCAAGCGCGTACGTACTTGCGTACCCATTTATACTGGTTACGCCAGTAGAAATCGCGTGCGAGAGAAGCATACGTCTTCTCTCGACCTTTATGCCCCGACATTGGTGCACCATGGTACTCAAATAGAATTTGATGTTTGAGATCATCGTCGTTTGGAACGACGATGCGACTAACATCATCTTGGTCTTTGCTAAAGCAACAGACCATCGTGCAATCGATAACGATGCACGCAAGCGCGAAGGAACTCTGGAAGTTCCTCGCGCTTCCGATCAGATTGATTACTAAGGTAATTTATCAGCAGACGAGTTTCCTCGTCTGTTTTGTACGCTCGTCGTACCTGTCGTACGAGTGACGACGACAGAGCAGTACAACGTATTGCGTTTGCACTGGTTGCCTCCGTTACAGACGGTTTCGTCTCGTAATCGGGCCGTCGTGATAGCGCATCCGCTATCACGTTCAACTTTCCCGGTTTGTATTCAACCGTGAAGTTGTATTCAGCAAAGAATGACAGCCAACGTGCCATTCTTTGAGAGATGTGTGGTGAATTCACGGCCGTGCGTAACGACGCATGGTCCGTGTAAACCACAAAGGGTCTATCTCCTAAGAGATAGATCCGAAACTTTGCCAGTGCATATTTCATGGCAAGGAGTTCCTTGTCATGCACTGGATAGTTGCGCTCGGCTGGGCGCAACTGACGCGATTGATAATAAATCACGCGATCACGATCATCGTGATCGCGCTGCATCAAGGCGCAGCCGATGGCAAAATCGCTCGCGTCGCAAACGACGTGAAACGGTCGCTCGTTATCGGCTATCGCCAAGACGGGAGCTTCAGTCAAGCTACGCTTGACTGCATCAAATGCATCTTGGCACTGGGTATCCCAGTGCCATTCGACATCTTTCTTCAGTAACTGAGAAAGAGGTCGAATAAGACCGGCATAATTGCACGAATACTTGTGCAAGTATGTCGCCAACCCAAGGAACTTTCGAAGTTTCTTGACATTGTTTGGCGTAGACCATTCAACAATCACCCTGATCTTCTCCGGATCAGGGCGCACCCCGTTCTTGCCCACAAGGCAGCCAAAAAATGGTATCTCAGGTGCACCAAAGGTGCACTTCTTTAAGTTTGCATATAGCTTGTGCTTACGCATAAGCTCTAACACCTGACGTAGATGTTCTTTGTGAACATCTACATCAGTTTTACCATGTTCAGCCTTGCTGTGGATGTACACGTGTCAAAGTAGCTCGTTACAAATTCTCGCACTACCGCCTTACGACGAGTTTCAAAGAACTCGTCGATCGCCTTAACTTGGTCACGCGGCATTGGCCATTGCCGCGTGACACAGTACTTCGTGCCTAGTTCCCTTATCCTAAGGGAGCTCGCAAGGTACTTCTTCTGGGAATACGTCAGTGTATTCCCAAAGCACCTTGTAGTACGGAGAAGTCGCCTTAAGCGACTCCCAGCTCTGCGCTTCAAAGCGCAGAACTTTGGTTGGCTTATTGGGAACGGTTTTGTTCCCAATGTCTTTTGCCTGCAATGTGGATATTGGTGAACGAATATCCACAACATTGTCTGTTGCGACGATGACACAGATCTGATCGATCTGATTAAAGCGCAAGTTCTTTACGAACTTCTTCCAGCTCAAGGCTGGAAGGGCCATTACCTCCGAACTTATGTTCGGAGGGTTGTCGAGTGTTAGAGACTGGGTAGCTAATCCAGTCTCTGTCTGCGTCAAGACGTTGATCGTCTCGACAGACACAACCGCAAGATCAGACGCACTCGTCTGATCTGTTGCCTGATCTGTTGCACGGTGATCATCACTCGTGCACAAGGCCTTCTCTTCATGGTGACCACTGTCTACCATGGTGCTCGTGCACTCACGACTGCTCTCAGTCGTGAGTTCTATATTTTCGACACGGAAGTCATTTGCTTCCGTGACGGTTTCATTCTTTTCACGGTGGGTGTTTCCCACCGTGTGTATATTCTCTCTACCACGACCGTCATCGGTCGTAGTAGTAACTTCAACACGGGAGTGTTTTTCACCCGTGTTGCACACATTACTGACACGCAACGACTCGTTCGTTGCGTGTGTAAGTCCCTCTGGACTTTGATCAGCGGGTGTACCATCCGCTGAACTAGTCGGATCAGACCTGGTGGTGCCATTGCTACCCACCAGACTGTCTGACTCTGCGGTTGTATCATTAGATACTGCCGGATCACTCACAGGGTGATCAAATGCTGTGAGACCGCCGCAGTCGATCGACAGGTTAACCCAGTCGATCGTTGGTTGATGCTTGGACATCCAAGGGATGCCCAAGATTACATCGAACTTGTCGTCAAGATCGAGATGTACTCGTCCTCGAACGACAGTTCGTCTAACTCGAAGCGTGTGCGAATCACACGCTTCGGTATAGTCACAGTTGAACCTGTTGCTAAACGGACTGACAACATGCTTCGTGGAGATTCAATCTCCACGAAATTCAACGACGTTAGAACCTCAGTTCTAACGAAATTGTTTGACGCTCCTGTGTCAAACAGAGCACGCATGGGGACATCGTTTCCATGCGGCTTAACCTCCAGGGTGATGAGAGGTTTCTCTTCACCCTGCACATACTGACAGGACATAGTCCCATCTGGGGCTATTATCCTCACATGCCCGATGTCGGCATGTGAGATAACCCGTCCAGTAGGGCGCCCCGCCCCTACTGGTTGTTGAAGTTTTTTGCATCAACAGAGGGTTGCCCCTGTTGATGACGCTTACCAGCGGACTGTCCAGTCCGCTGACTGCGTGGCGCCGGTCGCGGTGCCATGCATTCATGGGCGTAATGACCCATCTTCGCGCATCTGTTGCAGCGAAGGAACTTCTTGTTCTTCGGTTGCCTCGGTGTCGAGGCAACTGCAACCGATAGGTCCATCGGTTCTGGACCTCCTCCGCCCGTGCCCTGGCGCGGGTTTTGGTGTCTCGGGACGAAGTGTGAACTTCGTCTCGACGGGAAATTGTTCTTATTAACATGCTGCACTGGCGGCATGTTAAAGTCGAAAGGCACTTGAGCTTTTCGACTAACCCCAGCATGCGTTGCTGCTGAACGCATGCTGAATTCCTCTCGGATGCTTTGGTCTATAGCATCCCTCAGAGTCTTTGGGGGAACCCGATAAAGACTCTGTTTGATGGGACCGTCATTCAGTCCCTTCATGAAGCCAGTGACCTGCATGTCAGGGGGCACCGGCTCGTATACAATATTTGTTAACAAATATTGTATTTTCTGAGCGTACGCATGTAGGCTCAGCTTGCCCTGCCTGAGTTCCATGAACTCTTCACGGCACATAAGCTCCATTTCTGGAGCTTCAAAGTTGAGCTTTAGCTCAGCTTTTAAAGCCTGATACGTCAGGAACGCAGATCCATCAGTGGATCTGCGGCTCATCGCCCATGCCCTGGCGCGACCGCCTAGGCATGTGGTGGCGAAATAAGCTTGTGAACACGGGTCCACAATCTTTTGCGCAGAGAAGGCATCTTCCACCTCTGCGAACCACCTACAAAGGGGTTCACCCCCTTCGCCAGTAAAGGGTGGAATCCGCGCCTTTACCACTTCAACGCTCGCACTAGGTGCGGGCGCTGTTGTTGTTGATGTTTGCGACCGCAATATTGCGTTACGCACCTGAGGATCAACATACATCCTCTTGAAACGGGTAACCGTCTCTAAGGCTTCCTCCGGGGTTTTACCTCGGAGGAAAGAAATGACTTCGGGCCCTATGGTCCGAATCATCTCGATCACAGTGGTCACAGTACTCTGTGACCAGTTAGGGAAGTTTTCCCTAACTAAATTCTGCTCACGCTCACGATCGCTGGCCGTTGCTATGACAGCCAGCGGCTGTTAATCCTTCGTTCCGCTAGTTAACTAGCGGAACGCGTCAACAGTGGTCGTTAAGACGGACCACAAAGTGCTACCAGGTATAACAGGCTAGCTGTTACACGGCTTACACTGTAAAATTGCAGTGAGGAAGCGTGCAATTGAGTAGGACCAAATGTAAATTTGGTCCTCCTTAGTTTACCTAAGATAAACTTTAGAGTAGACTAATTAATTTATTAATTAATCTTCTTATATACACTTATATTTCAAATATATATAAACCTAAGGCCACGTGTCAAGAAGAAGATAAGTTTAAGAGTGAATATATTATGAGTGGTTTAGAGTTAATAACTATAATTAAATCTAAACTAATCATACAAACATGTAGTATAAAGCTGGTCTGAATGATATTTTTATCATTAGATTACTTCTTAGATTTGATAATGATATCAGAATCTGTTCTCAAAGTGGATTTATAACAGTTTATAATCCAATTTTCACATTTCAGACATTAAGTCTGAAATTGAACTGTGATATTTCTACTTAAATTATCACTTATGTAATGGCACCCCATTACATCACCCCCCACTCAAGCTGGTTGGCCAATAATATAAAGTAATATTGGCCAATCGAATGGTGGCACTTGTTGGTCATAACGATATTTTGTTATTAACCTCAAACGACCAAAAGAGAACAAATGGTCGGCAAACGCGGCGGCGCTCTTAAGGGCGCTGCCGATACTGCTAAAGCAGCTTCCGCCTCTGCATCACGTGCAGAGGTGTCATCGAATGCCGACGCTACTAATGTAGCGTCGAAGAGAAAGACAAAGCTGAGAGACCCATTGTCTCTCGTAGTAGACGCTGCGGAAGCAGTGTCTAAGAGAGGGCGGGAAGATGTCGCGAATGCAACATCTTCCATGCCTCCACCTGCCGTAAGGCGGGTGGCTAAGAAGAAGCCCAACGACATCTTCGGAGAGTCATCTGACTCCGAAGAGGGCGAGGACGACACCGTCCCTGTCAACGATTCTAGCGAGCTTAAGCCCGCTAGAATTGCTTCGCCGTTAAGTGATGGCGAAGTGGAGTCTGACGCCGTCGATTACGACAGCGACAACTCCGTCATACGGTGGTATGAGGAGCGTAAAGCTCCTCCTGGTCCTCGTCACTCGCCTGGTCGTGACGAAGACGACTTTGAGGTGACAGGTGGTGCTCCACCTGCCAAGAAACAACGCGCAGAAGCGGCTTACGCTGCTTCTGAATCACATGTTGTACGGAACGCCATGTTCCGTACAAAGTGGGGTTTTGGACCCCAGCATGGACGTTAGTGCCCGAAAGTGTCGGGCACACCAAGCGCGATTGTCAATATCTGTTGTTCGACATCAACGCGCTTGATGATTGCGAAGACCTTCGCAATCACCACTTTGATCGCAGTACCGACGATAGACGTCGGTACTTCATCGCCCTTTTCTATCAGGCTCGTTATTATACGAACCGGAAAGGGTAGCGCAAGAATAAGGACGATAAGGACGCCCTTACTCAAAGTTGGAATACCTTTGTTGAAAATTACAACAAAGGTCCCGACGAATACGTGAGCAAAATTCACGTAAACCGCGAGCGCTTCTTAAAGCACTCACGCTCAGGTAAAATGGAGTTTATCCATTTTACTTGCACTAGAGAAGGACTCTCTTGCGGAGTTCCTTCTCACATGACTTGCCCTTGTTGTCCCAAGGGAGCTCCTCGTCTAACTGAAAAGGAGCTAAGAGGGTACCGAGATTACTCAGTACCCGCTAGTGTTAAGAGCCTCATTGATGCTCTTAATGCATCGGCACCTAGTACCGATGCTTTGCAGCCATCAACACCTAGTGTTGATGCTTCTTTTGAGTTTGAGGAGAAGTTTCCTTCTCAAACTCCTGCAGGAGGTCAGGGGCATCCGCCCTTAGCACCTCAATCGGCTCCCAAGAGTCAAACTCTTGGGAATATCCCAACCAGCGTACCAGGTACTCGGTACGCTGCCCCTTCATATAGGGAACCGAGCGCTTCGATAGCAAGCGCTCGAGAATATAAAGCTTATTCCCCGAATTATCATTCAGGGGCGGCGGGGGTTGGTTATTCCCTCGGCGTTGTTGTTGCGGAGCATGGTTACCAGCTCCGCAAGCTCGAGAGGCACTGTAACGCCCTGAGCGCCGACATGTCGCACTGGATGAGAAGGTATCGTACTCATCGCGACGAGATTCGCGACATTTTAAGCGCTCATCTCGCAATGCAGCAGAAGAATGATCTTCTGCTGGTCGAGATTGATCGACTAAAGTCGGAGATGGAAACTCTCCAGACTTCCCACAATCGGTTGGAGACCGATTACAAGTCTCGCTTGGGAGACTTGAAGAAGCACGGCATTCGCCGTGGCGATGCGTCTCGTCCGAAGACATAGACGATCGATACGGCTTGAGTCCCAACGTAAAACGTTGGGTGAAGGCGCATGGCCGCGGGAATGTCTAAAGTATAGGTATTCCCCTTAACGCTTTGGACCTTGAAAGATCCAATGAACTTAGGGAGCAACTTCCGTGTAGGGAAGTTGCCAATTGCATGTGTAGGCAAATTAGTAGTTGATAACATGACTAATTCACCTTTTTGAAAGGAATTTAAATTCTTCCTTCCGGTCTTATCTGCATTTTGCTTCTGCTTGTCAAAAAAAGAAGCAAGTGCATCTTTTACATAGCGTACTACAGCTTGGCGCTGTAATACGAATTCATCTGCTGCTTTATTAGCAGTAGATGCGTTGTTTTCATTGTCTGCAGCCATTGCTGCAGAAACATATTCCGCGTAAGCAGCTTCAGTATCTGATGCTACTTGATTTTCTACTGTATTAACAGTAGAAGACTCGTCAGTCTCTTCGCAAGTTGCAGCTGCAACTTGCGCATCGACTCGCTCAAAATTTGAGCGGGTCCCTCCCCCACTTAGATTTGGCGTACCGCCAAGTAAAGCCGGGGTTCGTGGATGCCTTAAGGCATTCACGTAGAACGGTGTATGCTTCGTGGAAGCATGCACCGAGTTATTGATTGCAAACTCGGTGAGTGGCAAATAGTCACCCCACTGCTCGAAGGCATGCGCGTATGAACGCAGCATGTCTCCGAGAACGCGGTTAACGCGTTCTGTTTGCCCATCCGTTTCCGGATGGTCCGCAGTTGACATCTTCAACTGCGTGCCTAACAAAGAGAACGTTTCTTGCCAGAAACGTCCTGTGAATCTCGGATCACGATCCGAGATTATGTTTTCCGGCATTCCGTGTAAACGGAATACCGTGTCAACGAATATCCGCGCCGTTTGCGCAGCGGTGACATTCGCTGACACCGCAGCAAGATGAACCATCTTGCTAAAGCGGTCCACAAAGACCACTATTCCTGTATTCCAACTGTGATCAGCCGAAGACCAAAGATGGAAATGGACTTCCAACAATCTGTCGGACCGGCAGAGATTGGAGGGGAGCCTGCGCAGAGTGCGCAGGCTTGACGCGCTGGCAAATCTCGCAAGCGCGACGTACTTGCGTACCCATTTATACTGGATACGCCAGTAGAAATCGCGTGCGAGAGAAGCATACGTCTTCGCTCGACCTTGATGCCCCGAAATCGGGGCATCATGGTACTCAAACAAAATTTGATGTTTGAGATCATCGTCGTTCGGAACGACGATGCGACTAACATCATCTTGGTCTGTGCTATAAAGCAACAGACCATCGTGCAATCGATAACGATGCACGCAAGCGCGAAGGAACTCTGGAAGTTCCTCGCGCTTCCGATCAGATTGATTACTAAGGTAATCAATCAGCAGACGAGTTTCCTCGTCTGTTTCGTACGCTTGACGTACCTGTCGTACGAGTGACGACGACAGAGCAGTGCAACGTATTGCGTTTGCACTGGTTGCCTCCGTTACAGACGTTTTTCGTCTCGTAATCGGGGCGTCGTGATAGCGCATCCGCTATCACGTTCAACTTTCCCAGTTTGTATTCAACCGTGAAGTTGTATTCGGCAAAGAATGACAGCCAACGTGCCATTCTTTGAGAGATGTGTGGTGAATTCACAGTCGTGCGTAACGACGCATGGTCCGTGTAAACCACAAACGGTCTATCTCCTAAGAGATAGATCCGAAACTTTGCCAGTGCATACTTCATGGCAAGGAGTTCCTTGTCATGCACTGGATAGTGGCGCTCGGCTGGGCGCAACTGACGCGATTGATAATAAATCACGCGATCACGATCATCGTGATCGCGCTGCATCAAGGCGCAGCCGATGGCGAAATCGCTCGCGTCGCAAACGACGTGAAACGGTCGCTCGTTATCGGCTATTGCCAAGACGGGAGCTTCAGTCAAGCTACGCTTGACTGCATCAAATGCATCTTGGCACTGGGTATCCCAGTGCCATTCGACATCTTTCTTAAGTAATTGAGAAAGAGGTCGGATTAAACCGGCATAATTGCACGAATATTTGTGCAAGTATGTCGCCAACCCAAGGAACTTTCGAAGTTCCTTGACGTTGTTTGGCGTAGGCCATTCAACGATCACCCTGATCTTTTCCGGATCAGGTCGCACTCCGTTCTTGCCTACAAAGCAGCCAAGAACGGGTATCTCAGGTTCACCGAAGGTGTACTTCTTTGAATTTGCATAGAGCTTATGCTTACGCATAAGCTCTAACACCTGACGTAGATGTTCTTTGTGAACATCTACATCAGTCTTATCATGTTCAGCCTTACTGTGGATGAACACGTCGTCGAAGTAGCTCGGTGCGAATTCTCGCACCGGGCGCAATAGATGCGTGACGCATCTATTGAAGGTGGCAGGGGCATTTCGAAGCCCCTGCGGCATCACAAGCCACTCCCAAAGCATACCGCTTGGGGTGCTTACAGCCGTGAGAGGGATATCCTTCTCACGCATGAGGATTTGGTAGAAACCATCCCTCAAATCGAGAGCACTGAAAACGGTGCTCCCGCTCATGCCATCTATGATGACATCTTTCCGCGGTATCGGCGTCTGCGCCGGTACCGTGGCTGCGTTCAGCTTATTGAAAGCATGAACGATTCTCCACCCACCAGTGGATTTCTTTACGCAAAAGGTGGGACTGGAGTGCGGTGAGGTTGACTCCCGCACATGTCCCGCCTTGCGACGAGTTTCAAAGAACTCGTCGATTGCTTTGACTTGGTCACGCGGCAATGGCCATTGCCGCGTGACACAGTACTTCGTGCCAGGCACGAGATCAATCTCGTGCCTAGTTCCCTTATCTTTAGGGAGCTCACAAGGTACTTCTTCTGGGAATACGTCAGCGTATTCCCAAAGTACCTCATAGTATGGGGAAGCCGCCTTAAGCGACCCCCAGCTCTTCGCTCAAAGCGCTGAAGTTTGGTTGATCAGTAGGAACGGTTTCGTTACCAATGTCTGTTACTTGCAAAGTGGATAATCGTTCACGAATATCCACAACATCGTCTGTTGCGACGTCTGATCGGTCTGATCATTGTGCAAGTTCTTTTCGAACTTCTTCCAGCTCAAGGCTGGAAGGGCCATTACCTCTGAACTTATGTTCGGAGGGTTGTCAAGTGTTAGAGACTGGATAGCTAATCCAGTCTCTTTCTGCGTCAAGACGTTAATCGTCTCGACGGACACAGCTGCAAGATCAGACGCACTCGTCTGATCTGTTGCCTGATCTGTTGCACGGTGATTATCACTCGTGCACAAGGCACTCTCTTCATGGTGACCACTGTCTACCATGGTGTTCATTCACTCACGACTGCTCTCAGTCGTGAGTTCTTCGTCTTCAACACGGAAGTTATTTACATCCGTGATGGTTTCATTGTTTTAACGTTGGGTGTTTCCCACCGTGTGTAAATTCTCTATACCACGACTGTCATCGGTCGTAGTAGTAACTTCAACACGGGGGTGTTTTTCACCCGTGTTGCACACCTTACTGACACGCAATGACTCGTTCGTTGCGTGTGTAAGTCCCTCTAGACTTTGATCAGCGGGTGTGTACCATCCGCTGAACTAGTCGGATCAGACCTGGTGGTGCCATTGCTACCCACCAGACTGTCTGACTCTGCGGTTGTATCATTAGATACAGCCGGATTACTCACAGGGTGATCAGATCCTGTGGGACCGCCGCAGTCGATCGACAGGTTAACCCAGTCGATCGTTGGTTGATGCTTGGACATCCAAGGGATGCCCAAGATAACATCGAACTTGTCGTCAAGATCGAGGACGATGTATTCGTCCTTGAACGACAGTTCGTCTAACTCGAAGCGTGTGCGAATCACACGCTTTGGTATAGTCACGGTTGCACCTGTTGCTAACCGGACTGACAACATGCTTCGTGGAGATTCAATCTCCACGAAGTTCAACGACGTTAGAACCTCAGTTCTAACGAAATTGTTTGACGCTCCTGTGTCAAACAGAGCACGCATGGGGACATCGTTTCCATGCGGCTTAACCTCCAGGGTGATGAGAGGTTTCTCTTCACCCTGCACATGCTGACAGGACATAGTCCCATCTGGGGCTATTATCCTCACATGCCCGATGTCGGCATGTGAGATAACCCGTCCAGTAGGGCGCCCCGCCCCTACTGGTTGTTGAAGTTTTTTGCATCAACAGAGGGTTGCCCCTGTTGATGACGCTTACCAGCGGACTGTCCAGTCCGCTGACTGCGTGGCGCCGGTCGCGGTGCCATGCATTCATGGGCGTAATGGCCCATCTTCGCGCATCTGTTGCAGCGAAGGAACTTCTTGTTCTTCGGTTGCCTCGGTGTCGAGGCAACTGCAACCGATAGGTCCATGGGTTCTGGACGTCCTCCGCCCGCGCCCTGGCGCGGGTGTTGGTGTCTCGGGACGAAGTGTGAACTTCGTCTCGATTGGAAGTTATGGTTCGTACTAACATGCTGCATTGGCGGCATGTTAAAGTCGAAAGGCGCTTGCGCTTTCCGACTAACCCCAGCATGCACTGCTGATTGGCGCATGCTGAATTCCTCCCGGATGCTTTGGTCTATAGCATCCCTCAGAGTCTTTGGGGGAACCCGACAAAGACTCTGTTTGATGGGACCGTCATTCAGTCCCTTCATAAAGCCAGTGACCTGTATGGCAGGTAGCACCGGCTCGTATACGATATTTGATATCAAATATTGTATTTTCTGAGCGTAAGCATGTAAACTAAGCTTACACTGCTTGAGTTCCATGAACTTTTCGCGGCAACTAAGCTCCATTTCTGGAGCTTCGAAGTTGAACTTTAGCTCAGCTTTCAAATCCCTATACGTCGGGAACGCAGATTCATCCGTGGATCTGCGGCTCATCGCCCATGCCCTGGCGCGACCGCCTAGGCATGTGGTGGCGAAATAAGCTTGTGAACGTGGGTCCACAATCTTTTGCGCAGAGATGGCATCTTCCACCTCTGCGAACCATCTACGAAGGGGTTCACCGCCTTCGCCAGTAAAGGGCGGAATCCATGCCTTTACCACATCAACGCTCGCACTCGCTGGGGGTGTTGGAGGTGGCGACCGTAACATTGCGGATCGCACCTGAGGATCGATATACATCCTTTTGAATCGGGAAACCGTGTCCAAGGCTTCCTCCGGGGTTTTACTTCGGTGGACGGAGATGATCTTGGCCCTATCGTCCGCATCCTCAGAGTCTTTGGCGGAATTCGATAAAGACTCTGTTTGATGGGACCGTCGTTCAGTCCCTTCATAAAGCCAGTGACCTGCATGGCAGGGGGCACCGGCTCGTATACAATATTTGACAGCAAATATTGTTTTTTCTGAGCGTAAGCTTGTACACTAAGCTTACCCTGCTTGAGTTCCATGAACTCTTCGCGGCGACTAAGCTCCCTTTCTGGAGCTTCGAAGTTTAGCTTTAGCTCAACTTTCAAATCCCTATACGTCAGGAACGTAGATTCATCAGTGGATCTGCGGCTCATTGCCCATGCCCTGGCGCGACCGCCTAGGTATGTGGTGGCGAAATAAGCTTGTGAACGTGGGTCCACAATCTTTTGCGCAGAGATGGCATCTTCCACCTCTGCGAACCATCTACGAAGAGGTTCACCTCCTTCGCCAGTGAAGGGCGGAATCCATGCCTTTACTACCTCAACGCTGTGTGCGTTGTTGGTGGCGACCGTAGCATTACGGAACGCACCTGAGGATCTATGTACATCCTCTTGAAACGACTTATCATTTCTAAAGCTTCCTCCGAGGTCTTACCTCGGAGGATGGTGATGATCATCTCCACCACGGTATCCACACTTCTTTGTGTAAATTGAGGAAATTTTCCCTCACTAAATCTTGCGCGAGCAGTCGCTCGCGCTCACGATCGCTGACCGTCGTCATGACGGTCGGGCGGCTCTTAAACCTTCGCTCCGCTAGTTAACTAGCGGAACGTGTGAACAGTGGTCGTTAAGACGGACCACAAAGTGCTACCAGGTGTAACACGCTAGCTGTTACAGGCACACACTGTTGAATTGCAAGTGAGAATGCGTGCAAGTGGTCAGAACCAAATGTAATTTGGTTCTGTATAGTTTAAGCAAGATAAACTTTAGAGTAGATTATTTAATTAATCAAATAGTCCTTTAGATACATATATATAAATATATATCTAAGCCACGTGTCTAGAAGAAGGTAAATTTAAGAGTGAATATATTATGAGTAGTTTAGAGTCAATTACAATAATTAAATCTAAACTAATCATACAAACATGTAGTATAAAACTGATCTAATAATACCCTTATTATTAGATCTCTTGTTAGATTCGATAATTATATCAGAATCTGTTCTCAGGGTGGATTATAATAACTTATAATCTAATATTCGCATTTCCGACAGTAAGTCTGAAATTGAACTGTGATATTTCAACTTAAATATCACTTATGTAATGGCACCCCATTACAATTCAGCCAATCAACGATACCTACAGATTCCATGCTCCAGCGCTTTTGGCCGCCCCCCGAACCATAAAGAAGGTACAGCGTACCGTAAAAAATGAAGAGGAGGGGGGGCGAATAACATTTCCCATTGTCAGCCAGTAATAATACACTCTTCTTGAATGAAATCATGTTTTGCCACTCTTCTAGCATAGTGGAGTGCTCCGCCAATCATAAGGTTTCTCCGTGGCTTCCACCAATTGTAGCAGCCACATCGAAATGAATACACGACTCGTTTTTGTAGTCCAGCTATAGATGGGACCACTCCGAATCATGAAGATGTCACATAATAAGGAATACATTTATCATTTCGGTAGCTAACATGAATCGTCTACAGTACCGGTTATGAAAAAGTACATAATACCTCTGGAGCGCCTTAATATATGAGATTCAGTATAGGCAAATGGCTTATAGAGCCAGTTTTGAGGTATGCGGTGAGATAAACGTATCCTCATTTGTAGCAAGCAGCCTGGCTTTCGGTCTCGGACTCCAAAAAAGTTTAACCCTCGAAAGATCGCCAACGACGCTATCAATCAATCGCATCTAACGGTACTAATTCAATCATAGGGCACCTGCTGGGATAGATCACATAATATGAGCTTTATGAAATCCGTCGACATTTGTCGGTCGGAAATCGGGAGTTAGGCAAACCGGAGCAGGTGTACATAAACGAGATCGCACATCGACAGTCTATGGTACACTGTGCCAACCAATATGTAGAAGTTGTTATAAAAGTTTATGCATACATCCTGTTGTCTTTAAAATGTGGAAACTACATGTATCGCCTTAAGTTCTCAGTTTTACAATCCGTGAGGAGCATTGCTCATTAAGCGCCAGCTGAAACTTGCCTTATCGCTTACTTGTGGGAAGAACTACTTGTGTTCCTTCATCACATACTCCTATGTTTTGTAGGAAGAACAAGTGTGCAAAATGTTCTTGATGCATGCTGTTTTGAAGCATTTCTTCGCAGTTTTGACACCACCATGAACGGTAGATTCCCGCTTGACATTCAAGGTCAGCACTTTAGCGACCTGAAAAATTTCTTGCTCTCAGCTCTTAAGGCAGGTACCGGTAGTAGTTCTACCAGTGCACTGAAAATGTCTTGCTTGCTGTTAACGCAGAAAAGATAATACCGAAATTGAACGTCTCTGAACCTCGTGTAGCATCGCGTGTCAAAAGCGGGCACTCGATATACACTTATTGACTACAGACGGATCGTTGTGCAGCGACATCTGCCCCCTTCAAATTGTCATGCTCTTCCAAATTAGCGAGTATCTTGCTTCGGATTTGATCCATGTACTTTAACGCTTTGAACTTTAGTAGCTAATCTTTCGCTGCAGTCGCATCTATCTCGTGCTTCTTGTAGGTTTCTTCTTCGAGTCCATAATGGGAAACAAGATCAAACTCCTTCCACACTGTTCACCACCATTCCTCCCATGTCCAGCACTTGAAAGCGCGGGGTTTCCATAATGTAATCTCTGAGGCCACGGACTAGCAATCGCGCGTTTTACTTACTTATTGACTGGCACAATGTACCTACTCTATCTAGGGTACAAACCAATGTTAGTGACTCCCTTTTATGACGTTGTAAGATCCCGTTCATGTACACCTGCTCCTGTTTGCCTGCTCCTTAGCAGCTCCCTCGGAAATCCCATAAGGTACAGTATACGGTTTGTAGAATACATGATTCCGATGTACCTTGAGATAAACGAGAGATTTGCTTTGATGTCAACCGGATTTTCTACTTGATACATTTTCGACTGTAATTTTCTACTTGATATATTTTTACCGTACATGTACAACTATGTGTTAATTGTACCGGTAATAAAAAATGACGTGCTTCAGTACACTTTAGCTTTTGCATTCCATCACTCACAAGTTACATCCCAACGAGCGTCTTTTTTACACTGTGGAATTATGAGGCTATACTCTTCTGTTGTGATCAATGCTGCTCTACTACTAGCAAGTATCAGTCTTGCTTCGGCCTCCACAGGGGCCCAGCTGACCAGTACATTTGGGAGTGATACTATCCAAAGGCAGTTGAGAATTCACTCAATCCACGAGAGCGAAGACGAGGAACGTAAAGGTTATTTAGATGTGACATTTAACGATGTCCTCTCGAAGCTGCCAGGAAACCATTTCGAGGCCGTGAAAGATCTCGTTCATGTTGAGCCAGGGGAATTCCTTTATTCAAGCAAGGAAAACAGAGTGAATGTATTCAAACGTGTGTTTTTAAGCCCTGAATTTGAGACTTCGCTTCGCGACAAACTACCCCCGACGATCAGTGATGAGGATTTGGACACCCTCGCGTATCTGTTACTGGTAAAAGCAAGTGGTGGTAAGAAACCATTTATGAAAGCGGCGGAGATGATCCAAGCAGCTACCGTTGAGCAGGCGAATGCGTTTGCCGAAAGACTGGAACGCGCCCAATTTAAGATTTGGAAAACTTGGGCTGCGAATACCAAGATGGCCGCACCCCCCTTCCTTGGCAAAAGAGAACCTACAAACGACGTCGGCCCGGGGTGGGAAAAAGATGTACTAGAAAAATTCGGTCGTTTTCTTTTCCTTAATAAAGAGTCCGGGAAATGAGAGACACTGGCTTCATTCTATCAGTCCAGCTCATGGGACGGAAAAGTGAGCGTTGCAATGATAGTATTCGCTCTAAGTTCAAACACCAGTTTGAATATTACCCTTTCGTTGAAGTAATCATTTCTTGCGCTTTTCTTATACCTACTCGTACCGGTATGATAGCTTTACACATCAATCTATAAGGGAATACTACTCTGTTCGGTTTTTAATGGATATTTGCCAAAATTATGGGCAGCACTCCGCCTCGCTTTTTTGGGTGCAAAATAAGAGATGAAGGGTTGGTGCCTGTTCTAATTAATCAAAAAAATGACGGGTGTACATGTTCCACCACATCATATCAAAAACACGTCGTCAACAATATTAGAATCTGGGCTAAATAAAAAACGAATCGCGGCCTTCAATTTGTTCTAAAAAAAAAAATTGAAGCGACGTATTGATCATGTCTTTCTTTATGTTCTCCGTGAAGCTGCTCATTGCGAATTCGCTATTGCCATCGCCTCCTCCATTGCCGTAGTAACTATAGCACGTATCGAGTCAGTAAAAAATACGTGCAGTAACTAAACCATACGTCGACGTACATAAAGACAGGGACAGCCGCAATATCGGAGATCATCTCCAGCTTCAAAACTCGGAAAATGTCATCCTGACTTGGTCTTATTATCTTCAACTATGAAAGGAATTGGTCATAGGTTTGCCGAGCCTTCTTTTTGTATCTCCATTGCTTCTGCAGAATTTGGCCTTGCCTATAGTGATTTGAGTGAGCGACGTCGTAATAATGTCGTCGCCTGCATTTTCCAGTTATATCTTCCGAGCGTAACGGATCAACGCATCATACTTATGTCGGGCTTTCGAAAAGATTTTTC
The DNA here is from genome assembly GCA_001887855.2 of Sclerospora graminicola. Lineage (NCBI taxonomy): Eukaryota > Oomycota > Peronosporomycetes > Peronosporales > Peronosporaceae > Sclerospora > Sclerospora graminicola. The sequence goes on from MIQA02006242.1 coordinate 16,716, forward strand.
CGCGGTCGCGCAAACGCCGCTTGTGCGGTTGAAAGTTTTTCTTTCCTCCTTCGCCTGGACAATTGGTCATGCCGCACTTTCCCTTCATGTATCAACCTGAGAGCGAAATCTTTGAGGGTGGCATCAAAACGCCTCTCTGCGGCGTTTTACTTGTCCCCGAGGTCGTATCTGGCTTAATATTACGGACGGGTATTTGCTCAACTTTTTAAAATGGCGCGCAAAAATTTGGAGTTGAAAATTCAAACTGACAGCTTAAAATTTGTAAGGTTATACTAATATCAGAGCAAATGCTTTTTCGTAAAAATGTAAAAAAAACAGAGGTGGTATACCAAAAACTCAAATCCAAAAACAGTTTTACGCGGAAATTTACTACTCCCTCCGTTCCAAAGTTAGTATCCGATTCACGGATTTTTAGCGTCCCATTTTTAATGTCGTATTTTTATGGCTGAGGCTACAGCCAGTATATGACAACCCTTACCGCCAGTGTATGCCAGTATATGCGCACAGTCATCACTAGTGTTGACATCTCCCCGGGTATTTACCTAGCATAAATCCATCAGCATGTTAAAAATATTTTAAGTTTTTACCATAGGGAGATAAGAGTAAAGATCGTTTTCATTATTGAGACCATTATTTAATAGCCGTCATTAACAATCGCAATGACTAGGATTTTTCATGCCACTAATAATTTTTGCCGGTTTACAAGAGGCGCTCCTGTCAGCGCAAGTACCAGGAAACCTGAAATGCACGAGACGTTACATCCCAACCGTCGATCTCAACCCCTGGACACGCACAGTAATGGAGAGCTACGCCTCTTTTAATGACAACGCAAAAGTGATGCTAGGCGAGAAATTGGCTGTGGACTCAAAACTTTCGACATGGGAGATCGCGAGTATGGAGCCCCAAGAGCCAAGTAATGAACGGGAAACAGATTAAATACGTAATTGATGCACCCTGCGTGATTCTCCAGAGCTCTACCATTTTATTGGCTCCAAACGCGTGCGAGCACATGGAGTCTACAGCAGACGACAAGCCCATAATGAGACCCACGACGATCATCGTCTGGACGATATTGGATAGCTGTTAGGCGGCTAAAATTTACTTCCTCCGGTGCCAACTAATTGAAAGTTTCACACTGTAAATGATCTATTTCAACCAATAATAATAATCCAACGAATCGGATTGGATATAATAAACGCCAGTTACGTACGCTACAACCTGGTACCAACCGTTTCAAAATCGAACAGGAACCAACAAAGTTATGGCCATGTGAATGAAGCAATCGCCTCTCCTCATTTCCGAATTCTCCCCCCACGACTTCAATTGTCGTCGGATTGAGATCATTCTTTGTGGATGCCGAGTATGAATGATGCAGAACGACTTGCCCATGTCCGCGAGCTGCCATTACACTCGGTTGATGCTGTTTTGCCGCGCAGCCGTTGCCCGAAGCCAACATTGTAGCAAAGCCGCTATCGGTCGCATTTGAACGCAGTTTACATCATCTAAGTTAGCGGGTGTCCTTGGTGGTGACAACGTCTTTCCTTCTTCTATAAGACTGATATTCTGTACATATAGCTCGCGCAAGCAAACTCCATATCCCGAAGGTCATGTTTCCTAGCGAGGTCAAATGTAAATGCCATGATTAAAAATTATTGTATAAGTTTATAATCTTTTTAATCTTGCGAGATTTTGGTTGGTGACACTACTTTAAATATTGTTTTAATATTTTATTATAATCATAGTTTGAAACTTGATGAATATCGACTTCTACTTCTTTCAGTGATTTTACCCACCCTCTCAAGCCGATCTTTCAGTTATTTGGCACCGGAGGAAGTACGTGCTATGAGCTACGCCTGTGTGACCTACCATAAAGTCTTGCATGTAGTAAGGGTAGGTCTCGAGCATAGCTGCAAGCATCATTGGAAACGCCACCGTCAGCAACATTATTGTGTGGCAAGTCGATGCTTCTGGCGTTGGGACACGACCCCGCTGCTGCAGCTATTGCCGGCCAATTGCTTTGTGTTACTATCTCGATGATCCCATTCTGTACCATGTACACGAACATGAAAAGCGCGTTACAGGTACATAATTTTGTGGTCTCTTTTCCGTGGTCCCTTTTCTGATGGCGTCACTCGTAAGCTTTATCGTCCGAACAGTTACTGCCTTCATTGTAGCCTTTACACGCCGTTAGCATATATCGATGTCGTCTTGGGCAGCCCAAACGCATGGATGTTGAAGGTGGTCATGATCCTTTCCGTGGTACTTCGCAATCGCGTGTTTGTTGACTCGTGGCCTGGTTGGGATTGGAAGGAGGCTTGGGCGCATGTTCCTGGCATTAATTATCGCGGAGAAAGCCACTCGATATTATTCGTTGTGTAAAGCCAGCATTGATGGAAGTCGAAGCTCACGTTGTTCATGGACCCCGACGGCGTCTTTCCACTCTCTCTTGGCCTCTTGTTTGTGATCGCTCCAGAACTTTTGCTCCAGCACGATCATCACTACGCGTCCATGACTGCAGGCCTTGTAGATTTCTCACCAACACGACCATTCCTGTCCACTATCATGCCGCTAATTGGAGGGTACGAATACGTGGCAGCAACGTGTCTAGGCCGCCCCACTAGACTAGAGTCATTTTCTTTTGTAAAAACCATTAACGAGGCCAATATTTTTGGGCTAGCCTAGAGCGCACCAACCCAAAATTTGCACAGCATCCAAACCTCAACACCCAATAGGGCTGGGGTTATAGTGATTGTAATAAATTAAGGAAGTGGCTATTGCTACCGACTGAGAATCCAAAGACCTAATCGCAAAGAGCGCTCTAGGATCGTTCTTTACACCTATTTCTTCCCAGGATCCGGTTGGGGTATACACATGTATAACGCCGTAGAGCCTCTCATTTTTGAGACGAGTCCGTCCCTCCGAACGCGAGCAACTGCCACGTCGGACGAGAGCGACGGCCGCGGATCCGTAGAGCAAGTGTGGATCCACGGAACCTCTCCACCGACAGAATACCCCATCGGAAAAACCTCACGTTTCCAAGCACAGACACTGTACAGCGACAAGGTAGCGCACGACAAGATTGATCTCCCAAGCATTTAGTAGAGCTGGAATATCGTACCATACACCAGTGCGACTGTCACTATTTTTCATCGAAGCGGCGAAACTATGTGCAACGTGGCTGTTGTAGTTGCTACAAACACAGCAATACCTAGTCAATTTCACCTACGAACGATCTGCTACTATGAAACTATCACCCAAGGAAGCGATGAAATCACTATTGGTACCGATTCGTATCGATGAAGTCTAAATCTCCGTCGGCACTTCGCGCCCCAATTGCTGATAAAGTGTTGTCACCGTCTTGCTTCTCTACACTGGTTGATTTTTCTTTGGCTGTTGTTCTATTCCGCTACGCAGTGAGACGCGCTCTAGCGTGGCAACGAGGTCCATGCTCCAGTTGGGGAACAATCATCTATTTCGTACGATATGCTACCCACTCGCGTTTAAAGTGAATGCCAGAATGGTGAGCTCGTTGAAGAGCTGGTTGAAGAGCAGCACAACTTTTCTTGAAGAATGGAGCGTGCATGGATTAAGTGATAGATCGCCGATTCATGTTTGTCTACGATCGTCTTTTTGAGCAATGAAGGTGGCAAACTTGTTGGTTTTTCGGGATGAAGCTTGAAAAACTTGCGAATCTTTCACAAGGTCGAGAATGGAACTGACGTCGCCTTGGTGGCTCAAAAATTAAGGGTGGGACGTTCGCTGGCTTATTGGTTAGTCGAACGTGGCTACTATTCACCAAAAAAAATTTGATGGATTTCTACCGTAACTTCTTGGCCTGTGTGCGATGCCCCCGAAGCTACGAAGAGACATAGAAATGCAATGTGGGGGATTTGGCGCCTTGATTACTGCATTGAGACTGCAATTGTGTACTTGATCGACATTTATCAACCAATTGTCTAATATGTTTATAAGTATTGAAATTAAAAAAAAATGATATATGTTAGCTATACGACGAGTAAAGTTGCTTGTAGTTTTGAAGCTCTACTTGATGTCATTTAAAACTATTACGAAGTATTACCGTAGTAATTGTTTTCCTCATGTTTTCAACTTAAGCAAAATTGTCGTCGATTAGCAACTGTACTGTACGCAAGTGCTCACTTTGCTAGAGGCTGCTGTAGTTGGCTTATCCGCGCATGTATACCCCATCAAAACCGTCTCCATTCGAATCGGTCCACAATCGGTCTAGAAACTGAGTGAAAAGCCCATTCTTCTTCACACATGGATACATAAATCGGAGTCAATATCACGTGCCATATATTCATATAGTAGTATAGTCTAATTAGTCTTAACCATTAGCTACTATGAACATATGAAATCTAGAATGCAATCTAGGCTCAGCTATCTGGGATGGGTTGATTTCACTCGACACAACCATTCGGTCAGGAGGTAGTCTCGGGAATTCGTGATCCGGTGCTGGGGTTTGGTCGAAAACGCACTGTAAACTGATTTTCAGTCGGATCCCTTCTTCACGCGTTACATAAGACTTCGATTCGTAGTCAAGTACTGCTTCTACTTGAGCTCGGCACTGTCGCCACATGAACTCGAGATGGTCATACGCATTCTTGACTAAGCCTTTTGGAAAATTACATGATTGCGAAGTTGCCATAACCACGCCGTCGCTATCCCACAAATTCCTTTCCAGAGACGATTATTATATTCATATAAAATGGGCTAGCCTAGAGCGCACCAACCCAAATCTGCAAAGCATCCAAACCTTAGCCCCCCACTAGGGTTGGGGGTTATAGTGATTGTAAAACACGGTATTTATAAATTTTGTGAAAACTATTTCACAATATTGCAATAGCGAATGTGGAACTTCTTTCATAGCACTACACTGTTGCTGGCTCAGGTAAAACAATTTTTACGCATCAGCGACAGCGCCGAATTAATGTTACCACCAAAATATAGGTACAGTAAGGGCAGCGAGTAGCAAATTATGAATCAAATACGAAAAGTCCTGAATGTAATCCAAAGCTGCAAAAACTGCTAAAATCACACTATCCCTGTAAAGCACATAAGTAGTCGCGGTAAGGATTACATCGTTACTTTTGTTTGTCTTTGCTGAAGGGTTGTTCATCTTTCCACAGCGAACTAATTTGTCTTGCGGTTCCTGGTTGATTCGATAACCTAGCTGAGCGCTTAGCAAAATATGTGGATGTCTACATTCGCGTTGGTGGTTGTAATCTAGCTAATGCACGAACGAAGGTCACACCGAAACGAATGATCAAATGTTTAGAGGTAACGAAGAGCAGGTTATATTGCTTTAATCTGCCAAGCACTCCTGAGTGTGTCTAGGCACCATTTCATTGTGATGGGGTATCCACAGAGTGGTAAGCATTGGTCGATACCATTAATGAGGTAAGCCAAGAGAGTGTGTGGATCGCTGCATCTGCTCGTTGCTTGTCATTTTGATGAACCGTTACCGCTGGTTATGGCTTTTGAATCGACGTACTTAATGAAAAAGAGGTCACCCTTTCTAGTCCTAGTTCGGCAAAGAGCAAATTCAATTCGGCATCTGCCAGGTTGACCTAACATTGCTCTAAATAGTTTATATTTATGCGTAATAATGAGTACAAACGTTGTATTGTTCTGCGTGAAAAAAGGTTCCTAGATACCGGTAGTTGTTTACAGGGATTTTTTCTTTAGTTGTGAATTCCTCTTCAGTAAGCTTAAGCAAAAAGTGGTTCCCTCGCGTATGTACACAGCAGAATGTTTCCTTGTCGTCGAACAGTTATTGTTGTAATTTACGCGACTTTTCTTCTTTTGTTGGTTTCCTTTTTCAATTCGTCACTGACTGTCTCGTGAGTCGCTTTTTTTACCTGTTCTTTTGCGGTTTTGCCGATAAATGAGACTGGATTCTCGGTAATCGCTCTCAGCCCTCTCTTTACGTTGGGTTCACCAACACTTTTTTCGGCCTCGGGCAGTTGCTTAATCAGACGTTCGAGCTGGTCCTCGATTTTATCTTCATCCCGGATCGAAGAGGGCCGGATCGGTTTGATTTTGTGTAATATAAAGAATTCGCTTCCGAAAGCCATATTAGCAAGCTCCTCATCCTTCATTTTCAAGTCTTCCTCCTGTTTTAACCAGCACATCTTCGCATACATTTTTGTAATTGAGACACCCGACTTCACACGGCAAGCCTTCAAATATTTGAAGCGTTTGGAATCAGCATAATCGCCCATGGCATCGGCTAGTGTATTTAGCTCTATCGCCTCAAATTTGGAAGCGGGAGCTTTTATTGTTTTGAAATAAGAGAATCTGAGAGCCATCAAGGTGATACTGTGATCGTTGTAGTTTTGAAGCCCGTGTGTTCTTGGTAGTATTTGGACACCAGCTACAACATCATCGATATTGTTGCCTAACTTTTCCATTTGTTGTGTGAAGATTTTGTTATCTTCTTTGAGATGCCCCACTTTCTGTTTGTTGAGCACTTACTCGCTAACACAAACCGCGACTTTTACTCTTTCTAGTAGCTCTTCTTCGGTCTTGCCGATATAGCTTGAGTCCTTGGCAAACGTTTGCAGCTTTTCTTTAACTTTGAGCTCGAAATCATGTCGACTAGTCAGTTTTCCTATCAGATGGTTGAGGTGGTCAACGGTCTCGCTTTTAGGCGGTGAAATGATTTCGTAGGCTGGAAACAGTTCGCCCCAAGAAGCCATATCAACGAGCTCCATCAAACCCATCTTAAAAACCTTTTTGCGTGCTAGCCACCTGATCTCCGCATAAAGCATTTCCAATTATTTTTGGTTCTGAGCAAAGCATACGTACGCCCAGCCTTCCAAAATTCAAATTGGGTTGATTCCCCCTCCGTGAGCATTTTTTTAATTTCTGGTTACGCGGACGGGTACCGGATCCAATTTGATGCCAGCTTGTTCAAGTTTATCGAAATATACGCTCCCAAAACTCATCGGGATGAGTTTGTTTCGTCAAATATTAAATTTCCATGCTTTTCGCGCAACCTTTGCTCACCAACTACAACATCATCGAAGTTGATACTTAACTCTCCCATCCGTTGTGTGAACGCGTTGTTGCTTTTGAGGTGCCGAATTTTCTTTTGTTCTTGCCGTTCTTGATTTATTCTTGCCGAAATAAGGTGTAACTCTTACTAGTAGTTACTCCGGAGTACTTATTAATTTTCTTTATTTTTACAATCACTATAACCCCCAACCCTAGTGGGGTGCTGATGTTTGGATGCTTTGCAGATTTTGGGTTGGTGCGCTCTAAGCCATCCCATATAAAATGATCTGTAAACACAATAGAAAATGTGAAACTTCTATCATAGCACTACGTTCAGCATCAGCGACAGCGCCGAGCTAAAGGTACCACCCAAGTAAACGCAAGAGCAGCGAGTAGCAAATAATGAATAAAATACCAAAAGTCCCTTAGTGTAATCCAAAGCTACAAAAACTGCTAAAAAAACAGCTTCGTTTTGCAGAGATGCCCAAATGTTATTCTGAATGTAGGAGCAGATGAATAACTTATTTATCTGCTCCTTTGTAAAAGAACGAGGCTTTATTATCTCCAACCCATCCAAACCCAAGCAAACCAAAGTGCAAATTGTTGATTTTTGTCCTCATTTACGTGTATTGTTAGTGCTGCTGGTTTGAAGCGCCCGTCATCATCAAGCTGGCGCCGATTTATTGATTCCATCTCCTGCGGAATACCCTGTTTGTATTCTTCAGTCTCTTTCCACAGGATCTGTATAAATGACGACCCTAGGACTGCCCCGGGCTTAAAGTTATCACAAGTCTTCAATCGAAAAAAAACAAATGAGAAAAAGGCTTAAGCAATATCGTCAAGCTATTAGCTATGTACAAACGAAGGAAATCATCGACTCAAAATTTCTTAAAGCACCATTTTCTATTTGTTTCCTCACTGCATTCTTGGACCTGCTCAATAGCTACTTCTATGCGAGACATTTTCTGCATTCGAAAAAACCTCCATCACAAAGTTATCCGCTTTCAAAGATAGAACTACCGTCTCGCATAAATGCATCAGAATTCGCTGGTGAGGCGAAGGTATTTCCGTAGAAGGAATAGCACCATCTTCGCTGGTACCGTGTACCACTGTTTCGTCCATGTTACCCTCTGGATGTTTGCACGCTCCGTAATACTGTACATGCAACTTATTAACAATTTACTATCACTGTAACCCCAGCCCTATTGGGTGTTGAGGTTTGGATGCTGTGCAGATTTTGGGTTGGGGCGCTCTAGGCTAGCCCAACAATTTTCCCCGGGTAAATACCATTTGTTGCATTTTTAATTTACCAGAATGGGTAAACCAACACAAGTCATCACTTAATGACGGGGTTATAGTGGACGTAGGATGGACAACGGAAGAAGAGTGATGGTCTTGTTTTTCGAGAAAAATGTCTACAAACGGTTGAGCCTGAAATCCATGTATACTGGAGCATATCTTAGTAGTGAGGAAACAGCGTTTACAGACGTGTACTGCAGATGAGGGTAGATACTACATGTTGAGAGCATGAACAAGATAGCGATACCGGAAGAACGTAGCCGCCGACGCGTCGTCATACTTGTCACAACAGATATCATGTAGTTGTAGCTCGAGGAACATCAAGGAGAGAACCCCACAGTTATAGCTCTCAAGTTGTTGGATATCTACAAGACAGAAGCATGAGGATCGCCGAAGAATGAATTGTCCCCACATAACGCACTGGAACATGAAGGTGTCACACAAAAATAGTTTTTGAGATTCCATTGCTGACCACCAATTGAAACAGACGTGATCGGCTCACCTGATAAGTGTTCTTGTCGTACTGCGTGAGGAAGTCGAAGAAGTCTTCCCAAGTGTCGAACTCCTGACCCAATACGAAGACCACCTCAACCTCTTTCTCCTCTTCACTTGACTCGTCTTGGCTAGCGTCGCCATCATCAATTTCAATGGGGAAATGTTAAGGGTTTCGTTTCAGAACGTGGTACACTTTGCCGGGGTTTTTTCCTTGTCATATACTGGCAGTAGTCACTTCGTAGTTTTATTCAGCGTGGCTACCGCCAGTATATGACAAGGAAAACAGTGTACCACGTTCCAACACGAAACCCTAACCCTTCTTCATTGACGTTCAATCCGACATTTTCCTAACTTTTGATTTTGCGAAATTCAGGGGGAGGTTTCTTCGCCCTCCAAATTCCAACGGCACAACGGCAAACCCAGCCAGCGCGACGCCAGCACGACACCAGCGCGACCTTGCGCCGTCCCGGATATGGCACCTGCGACGGCCGCCAGGCGGCCTAGTGCCACGTCAGCGCGCATGGTTGGACGTCAGAGGAAGAGCGCCGCCAAGAGGAAGCGCGCAGCGCCTTCCTCTGGCGAAGAGGAGGACGACGAGGACAACAATGACAAAGAGGCTGAGGCTGAGGATGACGACGCTAGTCAAGACGAGTCAAGTGAAGAGGAGAAAGAGGTTGAGGTGGTCTCCGTATTGGGTCAGAAGTTCGACACTTGGGAAGACTTCTTCGACTTCCTCACGCAGTACGACAAGAACACTTATCAGGTGAGTCGATCACGTCTGTTTCAATTGGTGGTCAGCAATGGAATCTCAAAAACTATTTTTGTGTGGCACCTTCATGTTCCAGTGCGTTATGTGGGGACAATTCATTCTTCGGCGATCCTCATGCTTCTGTCTTGTAGTTATCCAACAACTTGAGAGCTATAACTGTGGGGTTCTCTCCTTGATGTTCCTCGAGCTACAACTACATGATCTCTGCGGTGACAAGTATGGCGACGCGTCGGCGGCTACGTTCTTCCGGTATCGCTATCTTGCTCACGCTCTCAACAAGTAGTATCTACCCTCATCTGCAGTACACATCTGTAAACGCTGTTTGCTCACTACTAAGACATGTTCCAGTATATACATCATCCTATCTAGTGTACGTCAGTACATGGATTTTAGGTGATCTTTTCTCGGGAGTCTCAACCGTTTGTTGAATTTTTTTTCGGAAAACAAGGCCATCCTTCTTCTTGGAGTGTCCATCCTACGTCCACCCTAACCCCGTCATCAAGTGATGCGTGTTCGCATATACTGGCATACACTGGCGGTAAGGCCGATTCTTCTCCTTGTCATATACTGGCTGTAGCCTCGGCCTTTTTATAGTGATGTGCTACAGTCGGTTGTAATGAATGCTATTCTTTACAGCCAAGCCACAAGCAATCATGAAGGTAGGCAAGCCATCATTTGTATAGTACTTGCTCCTAAAAGTAGACATGACATTGTTTATACAGTACTTGCTTGGCAGGACTTTTCCGATCAATGTGTTGCACCGGACCCCGGTTGATGTTATGCATGGAGATGGAGAGCGCACAGTAGTTATAATGTTGCCATGCTTTTTAGCAGTTGTTAATATATGCTTTTACACCGCATGCCGTTGCCATTCAGTCAAATTCTTATTCTTCATAGGAATTATAGCTTCATGGGTACTTCATCTTTAACCACTTCGTATTCATCCAAAAATGGTCCAGCAAAAAAAGACCTTGTATCAATGACAAGCTGATTTCCTCCATCACCAGCACCTTGATCCGCAGGGCTGGAACGAAATTCATCTATCTACTGGTGCTCCGTCAAATGACCCCCAATTAAAAGGTAGTTCTGGTGCGCAACTTTAGCTAGCGTAAAGCGTAATGCCCCAATGTATCATCAAATGAAAACCCTTTTAATAATATGTAAATATGAGCAAGAAAACAGTATTTTGACCTTAATCTCAGTATTTAAACAACAATCCGACAATAACTTTGGGACGGAGGGAGTACTAAGTTACGATTACTGTGCTTTAATGACTAACAAGGGGGCGTGTTACTCTTCCAATTAGGTTATAAGTTAAAGTGATGGTGCGTATATCCAGGAGCGACCTAAAAAAGGCAAGCGCCTTTTTCCGATATCCCACCCAGTATTTGCATTTACAAAAATAGCTTATGAAACAGTTGTTTTTACTCACGAAGCGGAGATTTTTTTTTCCAATTTATTTATTTTGATAATGCTGGTGTCTTGGGCTTCATCAACAAAGTAAATGATCAATCCCATCAAATTTATATAGCACCCATTCTTTTGCATCGCTTGCTTTTTTTAGATGAACGTAAAAAGCATGCATCTCACTACGCCTTATTACCTCTACACACATCCCGATATTTCGGGCAATGGGGAAAATGAAAATAAACTAGGCGTAAAACTTATTGAAAATGACGACGTCCCATGAAATGTGATGGCCATTATACGGTCGCGGTGCGCCTTTAGCATATCAAGTCTCCACCCATGAATTGCGGTACGAGAAAGTATTTAAAATATTTGATCAATTCAAATTATATCCAAATTGGAACAGCTTCTTTATTAACCATAAAATATGATGGCCATTATACGGTCACTGTGCGCCTTTAGCATATCAAGTCTCTACCCATGAGTTGCGGTACGAGAGAGTATTTAAAATACTTGATCAATTCAAATTATAACCCAATTGGAACAGCTTCTTTTCATTAAAACACAGTAGCCAAAACTTAGTACTTCTTTACCAAAAATTCCCGTGTAAACTGTTTAAAACGACATGTAAAATATTTAAAACCATTTGAGTCACATTTTGACGAAGTTTTTGGATTGGAGTCACCATTTGGAATATTCCCTATTTTTAAAAAGGAAATATTATAAACTTCGCCAAAAGGTGACTCAAACAGCTTTAAATGGTTTTGAATATTTTACATTTTTTCTGAGGGGTATTCCTAGCGGGGTCACAATTCTCGGGTCACGGGACCATATGTTTTGAAACTAGGTGTGGGTTTCGAATGCATTCCTAAGAGGGTTATGGCCATTGATGTAGAAAAGTAACAACGAAAAACAAAAACAGCCTTTACATGAAGAGTGTTTAAATCGTCACGTACAACCTTTATCTGATCTTCAATTGCAAGGCAGTAGATCATTTGGTTGATATAAAAATTTCATGCATGCAACTAACGTGTGATTGCAGATCGCAAACTTAAACCGTAGTGGTCCCTTCAGCATGCGCTACTATTATTTACGCCATGTCAATTCTGATGCGCAGCTTTGACAGCTAGAAGTTGTAATTGGACCTCGCGAGAACGAATAACTTAGAAACGGCACCGGCTACTTGCTGTCATTAACAGTGTAGACTCCGGTGGGGTCATGACCCAAGGTTGGCTGATGACCCCACCTTCGAGTCACCAGTCAGGCAAAAAAACACCCCGACCCTTCTTTGAATGGAAATCCGTGAATTCTTAGGGGTCATGACACATGGCCCCGTTAGGAATACCCTTAAGGGACAGAGGGAGTTTCTACAATTTTGTAAAAGTTAACGGGAGGTTTTCACCAAAAATGAATTAATGTGTAAAATATACCACTTGTGCCAATGAAAACATCGATTATATACCACGAAAAAATTCAGGATGTGCTCGGCAAAAATGCTAACGTAACACAGTGATTTTCCGCAATACAGCGGTTTTCCGCAGGAACCATCAGCTGGCCAATTATATGACTGTATTTTTGCTACGCGTGCCACGATTGGCTGATTGCTCGAAAGCAGCAGTTTTTTGCAGTAAAGATTTTCCGCGAAAAACTGCTGGTTTGGAAATTTTTGGCCGAATTGTGCCAGCTTTTAGGTTTTTCAGTGACACTTATATGAGGATTTTCCGCGAAAAACTGCGGTTTTCGATAATTTTGGTGGGTTTTTGGCCGACGTCTGTCATCTTGTATATTTTTTGGAGACATCTCTAAGGATAACCCTTTACACCACCGTCTAGTCCATGATTCAAGCTTTTCATTGATTAATGCGGATTCCACCTGTTCGCTGATTGAACAAGATTATCCTCATTTAGCTAAGGTACCCAATTTCATGCGAAGATCTGATGTTTTAGGTTACTTTCAAATTCTGTTTGGGTTGAAATCGGGTCTGAAAAGGATACGCTATTTCACTTGAAATCGTTTTCCTCGTGTTCGGCAATGCTGATGTGCCTCAATGTCGAATTGAAATATAATGGCGGTGAGTGTAATCACATGCACCCGATTGGATAATAATATTTTGGGTTGTCTAGGTGCGCGATTAAGAGCGTTAAGGCTATCAGCTCCTTGAAATGTATTTAGCATTGAAGCGCAATACAACATATATTATTAAATATAGTATGAATCCCGCCTATGCTGTTTAGCATTAACCGTCAGCTAGCAGAAATTGCTCTAGATCGCTTAAGGGAAAATGGGAGCCAACAATATCTTCAACGTCTTCAAGTATTATAGATTTAAGTCTAGATTCGCGACCTTAAATTTATTTGTGATTGCTCAGATGTTTGAAGACCACAAGAGATTATTGAATCATTTACAAGCGAGGGAAAGGCGAAGTCAAGGCGGAAACATACTCAAATGCAAATTGGGTCACAAAAATTGATAACAAGCGTTTTGTATCAGATGTCATGTTGATGATTGCACATGCGTCGGTGAGATTCAAGTCAAATTTTCATTGGACGGTAGTACTCAGCACATCGAAAACTGAATATATGGCGATGGGTATGTGCGTTCAAGAGGTACTCTGGACGCGAGCAATGTTAACTGACATGTGAATTAATCAAGTGGAAGGTATGCAAATTTGGTAAATTAATCAAGGCGCAATTGCATTAGCAAAAAATACAGATTACTATGCAAGGATCAAACATGCGGGCATTCGCCACCATTTTATTCGCGAAAATGTCGAGCACGGAATGATTAAGGTGGACTATGTGGTGTATGGACCCGATGTTTGAGCTTATTAGTGACATCCTCAGCCCGCCCCCAAGATCAATATTGAGATGGTATCGACTATTTTAATGAAATGGCATGATGGAAGACAATCGACCGCCGTAGCGAACGGCTCGGTGACCACCAGTGTTGGGTTTGGTCACTAGTTTTAGCCATTTCATTAAATGACTTTGTGTAGTAGTATTTAATAGTAGTAGTTCTACTAAATAGTAATGCAGTAGTAATACTGTCACTACTATGCACTTCTACAGTTTATCTGTATGACAGAAGGAAGTGTAAACCGCGTTATGGTCGGTGCCTGAATGGCCACGGGGACTCAAGGTGAGGTGCCCGACACTCCACTTTAATACTGTTGCGCCCTGCGCTCCACCTGTGAGATTGCCAACTGGCACCTCACCTTGCACGCCCTATTTTTATTAGTTAAACATATATATACAAATTCCTAGATATAAGTTGAAGTTGAAGTTGCCTTCAACTTCGTAACCGCCGTGCGGCAGACGCCCTGCATCTTTGTACCAATATATGTACCCGCCCATCGGTTGACGCCCTGCGTCTGGGATGCCTTGCATCTTTTTATCAATGTTTGTATCCGCCCTGCGGTCGATTCCCTGCGTCTGTGATGCCCTGCATCTTTATATCAATGTTCGTAACCGCCCTGCGGTCGACGACCTGCGTCTGGATGTCTCTTTCACATGTTTATAACCTTCCAGCAACTTGGTCGTCACCCGGCATCCGGCTATCTAACACTCCCCCTCGACCTGGTGACTGGAAGTGATCACCTGTCGTAAGGTTTATCTTACAGCTTTGAGTTCTACCTAGAGACCGGTGCCTGGATCCCTGCCATTGCCCGTCACATGAACGCGCCCTGCACGTATGTCCGTAGTCGATCTTCCTTAAATCGTTTCCAAACGATTGTCACGAATCTGCTCGTCTGCCTTCGCCCTGCATGGCAAACGCCTAGCATCTTTCGGAAACGCTTAAATTTTACACGTTCTGGTGCCTTAGTCATTACGTTCGCAACTTCATTGATTGTCGGCACGTATTTTGTCTTTAGTCTTTCTTCCTGTACCAATGTCCTAACGTAATGGTACTTGTTCTCAATGTGCTTGACGTGATGATGTTTACCAGGCTTCTTCGTAAGATAGATGGCTGCTATGTTGTGGCAATATATCTTCGGTGTCGATTTCTTGACTTTCAGCTCCTTACAAAACTTGTGTACCCACTGCAATTCCCTTACACCTTCATGCATCGCATAGTATTCAGCTTCCATAATGCTTAGCGCATTGATTCCTTGCTTACGCAATCCATAGCCGTTCACAGCTCCATCAATCATCGTTACATATCCACTGATGCTCCTTCGAACTTCCTTATCATTTGCATAGTCTGCATCCATTTAAACATTTAACTCAACTGCTTTTATAGTTCCTTGGCATATCACCACTAGTAGACCAAAGTCCTTGGTTCCTTGTAGGTATCTAAGGACTCGTATCACTTGTGCATAATGTTCTACCGTACGGTCGCTAAGATATTGTCCTATCCTTCTCACATCATGCGCAATGTCCGGCCGTGAGCCCGATACCAAGTTCTGCAGTGCTCCAACTCTCTCTCTGTATGACTGGTCACGTGTGTGTCCTCTTCCTTAGTGTCTGCATGCGTATGCTTCGTGACTGAAGAATATAGTCTTGGCATGTCGGTCTATTGTCACCTCGACATTAAATTAATACTTGACTGGTCCAAGCTCTCCCAGCTCAACCACTTCCTTGAGTTGCATCCTTACTTGTTCAGAATCAGCTTTATGTCCCATGAGGTATAGGTCATTCATGGATACCGTGAGTAGCATATCGACCCCCTCTTGGAATCGGGTGTAAAGGCTCCAGTCACACTCGACTAGGATAAAACCTAGACGTTGTAGTCGGTCATGTAGCTTGTAATTCCATACGTTAGGAGCTTGCTTCAAACCATAGAGAGCCTTGACTAACTTGCACACATAATCTTGTTTGTTTACTTCAAAGCCAGCCGGCTGTTCCATGAGTACTTCTTCGTTCAGTTCATCATGTAAAAAAACCGTCTTCACATCATATTGTAGTACTGCCCAGCCTCTTTGTAACGCGAAGTACAATGCCGCTTAATTATTATTAAATCTGATCACTCTTGTAATAATTTATGCCCCGTTCGGCCTAAAGAATGCAGATTTACCAACGGCTAATAGAGAATATTTAGAGAACCTGACCCTATACAGGGTGGTGTAAGCCATGTCAAGCGCGGTGCTGTAAGGGCCTCATTTCATTACACTTTTGGACCCCGACTCTATCCGACTTTGGATTTTCGTCCACGGTGAGACTCGAACCCGCAATCTCCCGGTCCCGAGGGCAGGGCCTTAACCACTGCACCAAACGAGGTCGGTACCAACGGCTAAAAGATAACGCGTTGTATGGACACTTCAAGATCAAGGCGGACCAAGATCCTGCTCTGGTCGGTGACGTGTTCGCCGAAGGTGACCCGGACCCCGCCCCAAAACCTTCAAATTTGGTCCGGCGGTCTTACATTGATGACATTCTCGTGACGGCTACTAATTGGGATTTACTATGTGAAAAAGTGAAAAGGTTGATGATTACGTGTGAAAAGTGGAATCTTTCGATCAGTGTGGTGACGAGTTTCTGGGGAAAAAAGTAAGGTGACTTATTTGGGTCACCAAGTTTCGATTGCCGGATTGGAAGCTAGTCCGAAGGATTTGGAGTCCTTGAGTAATCTGCCTTTCCCGCGGTCCTTGAAGGCCATGCAATCTTTTTTGGGCAGTTTGAATTACTAAAGTCGGTTCATTGAGGATTTCGCGGTCTATGCTGCTTTTTTGTATGAGTTACGGGAGGTGGATTACCACTAGCCGAGAGAACAGGATAGGCAAGGGGGAGTGCGAACCGAGCCAGCAATATCAGCCAATGAGATGCTGCCCGGGTCGACTATTTCCACCAATGAGGTGCCGCCCGGGTCAACTATTTCCACCAATGAGATGCCGCCCGGGTCAACTATTTCTAGTTGCCCGGGTCAAATATCTTGGCCAATGAGATGCCGCCCACGTCCATCCGGACAGGCAGCCAGCTGCCCAATTCCTGCGCGGCCGGGCTGGATGATCACATGAACAGGGCGATGGTAGCTTTTGGCATGCTGAAAGCAAAGATGGCGACTACACCAGTCCTGAAGCATTTCGACGTTAATAAGGTACCTATGGTCATCATCTATGCTAACAAGTGGGCTATCTCAGCTGCCCTTGTGCAGGATCATGACAGAGTGTATTGTCCTGTGACGTTCACTAGCCGGACTCTGAAGGCTAACGAAGTTAACATGGGCTAGTGGAAAAAAGAAGTGTTGGCTTTACTACGGATCCTGGATGTGGTGCTATACTATGTGGTGTCTCGACCTATTAAGGTATTATCCAGACGGTCGACCCTGTCATGGCTTCTTACGGCGAATGGAATCGATGGTCGGCTGGGTAGATGGGCTGCTTTGCTGTCTCAGTGGTCTCTAGAAGTAATCAAGTTTACCAAAGGAGAAGAGGAGATACTGGGGACGTTAGCGGTAAGCATCACCCCAAGGGCAGAAGTGGAGGAAGCGCTGATAGCCATAGCGTCTCGGAAACAGCCACGACAATCCATCACATTATCACCACCAACAGTGGGACCCACAGAAGAACTGATGGTTCAGAGTTTTGACGGGTCGGCAAGCATAAAAAAGGGAGTGGGTGCCCACAGTGCTATCTTATGGCAGCTGCCCGAGTGGAAAGTGGTCGCTGCTGCTTCAGATTTCACGCCTGGCATAACAGAGAATGAGGCAGAGTACCGAGGACTGTTACGTTGTCTAGATCTGCTGGCTGGTCGGACGCAAGGGCGGATCATCATATGCGGTGATTCCAATCTGGTGATCCGGCAAATCACGGGAGAAATAGACTGCAAGGCTCCCCGACTAAGACTTTTGAACGATCGGGTTATGTCCGCCCTGCGGAAACGGCCAAAACATGAATTGTTACATGTCAAACGGGACTGGAACAACAGTGCAGACCATCTGGCTACATTGGCCATGCGTGATCAGGTCGGCCTCACCGTCTCGGATCCTGATATGTTAGACGAACTGGCAGAAATGAACAGGCTATCAGAGATAATCGGACAGGCCGCCAGGTGCGAGGTCCACCTATCCGGATCCAACCGTTTCGGAGAAGAAGAGTATGACGACCAGAACTGGGAACCAGACATTCAGACCCGGCCCTGTGGCAACAGGAGATCCCTCTAGGTAGACCTACAGCCGATCGGGCGTGACAAACCGGGGTTAAAAGCCGAAGTGAAGGATGGAGTGGGGACAAAAGAAGCATGGGTGGATATATTAAAAGGAGAACAAAAAAAGGAAAGAGCTAAAGAGTCAGGTTTCCCATCGCTATGGACGATTATACTTGTTGCGGAGCCGGGACACTTGAAGTCCAGGATGGTCGGAGGGTCGTTTGCGGTATTGATTGCGCCAAGGATCTTGCCGGTCGATGGCTTCCAGAAATTCGGAAAGAGAGGCAGTCCGATCCGGTGCACCTAAGCCTGGGTACCACGTTCCGCCCTCTGCCGAACCTCCGCTCCTTCGGTTTGCCAGATGGAGTATAAAAGGGGAGAGAAACAGGTCCAGGTCACAAACACCATACCTGATGCCCTCCAAGACAAACGCACACAAACGGACCCACGCCTCCGAGGCCCGACCACGTCGATTTTTCCGGGCGGCGGAATACGCTCAGAGAGGCATGTCTTCTCGCTTATCTTCTGCCGAGATGAACAGGAAATGGGTGGATGGGTCACAGCGGATTTTTGGAACCTCGCTCGGAATTCGGTGAACCATGGGTTGGACGGAAGTCCCATATCTGGCATCTCAGTGGCCAAGATTCCCCAAGGCTCAATTTCCATGAGCTTGTCAACAGCACCCGACCTCATCAGGTCGGGGCACCAAGTGTCTGTTGGAAGCAACTTGCGTGACTGAGGGAATATCCAGAGAGATGGACGGGACAAAGAGTGAGCGAGTTGAGAACTGGAGACATCGGCAAGACTCAGTTTTTTCAGCTGCTCGACCGGCCAAGGCAGGATATCGGACCGATCCGCCTCACGGAGGAAGCGTTCGTCAGGCAACCACAGAAGCGGGAGCTTGGGGGGAGGCGGCGAGGAGTCGGAGGGCTCCGCCGGATCTTGGGTTTGGCTGCCGGTCGACCGGATCCGCTTTTGAGACGAGATCCTGCCGGAGCCGGTGGCCTGGTTCTGGCCGAGGTCTTGGAGGAAGGTTCTCTCAAGTCTTTCAGGCTGAGAGTCAACCACTGATCGGGGATGTCCTCCTCATTCTCCTCTGCCTTCTCCTCTGCCATATCTTGCCCCTTCTCCGTTCCTTTTTGTTTCGCTCTCCCGTTTTCCGTCACGGCCGTACTTCTGGAGTTTAGGGAATCGCTAACGGTTTCGGGATTGGGGGTGACCTGGAAGGTCGAGAAGACGGGAGGCAAAGATGGATTAGCCGACTCGTATTATCCGGAGCCAAAACCAGCGGGCGTCGGGGTCTGCAAATCGATAACCTGATTGGGATCCGGATGAGCCACCGTTTGGCCACCAGGATTCAAGAGGCGACGACGGGCGTCCGCGCGAGAGCGGGACAACGCAGCAAACACCTGCTGATCGTGGTAATCCTCATCTTCATCGTCATCACCGTATATGTACTTAGGGGAGGGCGGATCTGAACCCGCGGGTGAACCAGACGGAGAGCCAATCTTGGAGCCGGATGGCGAAGTAGCTGCCGAGCCGGATGGCGAAGTAACTGCCGAGCCGGATGGCAAAGTAACTGCCGAGCCGGATGGCGAGGCAGCCCCTGAACCGGATGGCGGGTCCGTTTCCGAGCCGGATGCCGAGTCATCTTCTGAGTTAGACGACGAGCCAGGCGTAAGACCAGTTTTCTCCGAAGAAACGAGTGGGGATACGGCGGCGGCCTCCATTGTAAACGAACTACCGTCGCTGTCCGACTCAAGATCCCGTTCGCTAGCCGAATTGCCCAAATAACATTGGTGCAGGAGGGAGGATTCATTCCTTTTTCTACGTTTTGTAGGGGCTGAAGGCGGATCGGAACCGGCCAGGGATCGATTAGAGCTGGCCGGAAGCTCCCCAGGTCCCGATTCTGCTGAGGCAGATGACTGGGACAGTTTCGGCGGAAAGGTTTCCCATTGATCTACCATCCCCAGGATGGCAAAGATGGCCTCTCGCGCACACGAAGAAGCCTGTAGGATGTGGGCGGTCTGGGTCCGAGTCTCCTCGAGCCGGTCTTGCAGTTCGCATAACAGGGACCGGAACCGATCCTCTTCATCCAGCAGGGCGGCGTAGGCATGGTCGGTCCGGATCAGCTCGTCATGAGCGTCATGATATCTTCCTCGAACCTGGTAAAGCTCAGATCGCAGCCCTTGCTGCCTGAAGGAAGCTTCTTGCAACTGTTGCTCCAGAGAAGAAATATGGTGGAGAGCTTGAGCATGGGACTCTCGCAGGTGGTCTCGGTCATCCCGCGTGGCGTCTAGTTCTTGGGACACCCGGCGGTACCGGCCGCGAAGATGCAATAACTCTTGGGATGCCTCGGAAATCTCGGCGGACTGTTTTTTCAGCTGTTCCAACTGTTGGACTGCGAAGTGACATAGGCATGGAAACTGTAAGCGACCGAGTACATACAACAAAGAGCTAACTAGTATAATTAGACCTAGACAAGTCATAGTAACATGTAGTATAAAACTGATCT